>CAUYLG010018365.1:0-16210 GCA_963573385.1 Cacajao melanocephalus
TTTTTAATTTTTTATTAAATTTTGTGCATTGTTATTTTATTTTATCATTCTTTTTTTTTTAAATATTATTATTAACGTTTATATATTTTTGTTAACTTATTTTTTTTTTTTTTTTTTTTTTTTTTTTTACCTATCTCAACACACACATACACACCTATTTTACTTATATTAGTAATGTTACTCAGGGAGAATGAATAAGTACATACACTGGATTATCACTATTTCTCAAATTCTCTTCCATAACTGAGATTACATTCACCTCCATATAGAATTACTCTACTATGAGAAGAATTGGAAGGATATGTTTCTGATGACACAGCTCATCAGAAAAAAAAAAGGTTTCATATTGGAAAAATAAGGGTTACTTCTTTGCTTAATTCTTAGGAAACTCAATTTCTTGTATAAAAGAGTAATGAGATCATACACCTCACATAGACAGCAAAAGAAAGATTTCTGTTTTCTCCCTGAAATTCCTAATGAGAACTCTCTCCAGCTAATCATGTCATCTCAATCTATTAGTGAATGAGAGATGCTAACCATTACAGGCACACAATGTGATTAATATCACATAAAGTGGGTAAAGTAGGTAAGTTTTCTCTAAACTTACTGTCGAAAATGAAAAAAATAACAATTCATCTAAGGAGAGCATGTCTAAGTCCTAGGCACTTTGAAATACTTAGATTCTTCCAATAGCTGTCAAGAACATTCTAACACCTTTCTTTTTCAAGTAATAAAACAAGTTAAGAAAATGTCCCACATTCGTGAGGATGATAAGTATAGGAGCTCAGATTCAAACCTGATCTTTTAACTCCAAGCCTAATCTCTCCATAACAGTCACAATGCCTCAAAATTAATCAAATATATACATTTAATTGCACAGCTTAGACAAAAAATATGCTTTAGATTTTGCTGATTTAACAAAGATATGGTAAAATGATTAGATAAGAGTCTACAAGTAGGCTGACATTTAAAAAACAAAAACAAAAAACAAACAAACAGACAAACAAACAAAAAAGCCCGGAAACAATATTAAAAATTCAAAAGAATGTGGGTCAGAAAGACCTAGACATGAAAAAGATATTTAATGGTGTTTCACATCAGTCTATGATATGGTTTGGCTGTGTCCCCTCCCAAATCTCATCTTGAATTGTAGTTCCCATAATCCCCATGTGTCATGGGAGGGACCCAGTGGGAGGTAATTGAATCATGGGGACCGTTACCCCCATGCCATTTTTCTGATAGTGAGTTCTCATGAGATCTGATGGTTTTATAAGGAATTTTTCCCCTTTTACTCAGCACTTCTCCTTCCTGCTGCCATGTGAAGAAAGACATGTTTGCTTCCCCTTCTGCCACGAGTCTAAGTTTCCTAAGGCCTCCCCAGCCCTGCGAAACTGTGAGTCAGTTAAACCTCTTTCCTTTGTAAATGACCCAGCTTCTGGCATTTCTTAATAGCAGTGTGAGAACAGACTAATACACTCTGAAAGGTGATGCTATTTGACTCTTCTCAGCAAATAAGAAGGTAAAAAAAAAACATTAAAAACAATAAAACTTCTTTCCAACCATACTCCACCCATTGCTGCCAGACACCAATTTCAGTTATATCACTCTTGAGCCACACTGCTTTAGTTTGAGGCCCTTGAGGACTGATGGCTAATGAAGCACCTCTTAGGAAATTTGCATTTTCAACCTTGGCTTACTCTATTCTTTCTTCCTAAAGTGACACCCTCCCCACCATTTTTATCTGTTGAATTCTACTCTACTTTTTCAACTCTATATCTTGCTTTCACACAATGCTTTCTTTTAAAAAAAGAAATCTTTTCTTCTTATTAATATTTCCCTTCCTCAAACTCTAACATCACTTATTTTGAATTTCTTGCTTTCCGTATTCCATCTTAAATATGAGTGCTCTGTTTTGATGAAACAGTTTGTGAGCTCTTGTAGAACATGGAAAGAGTCTTTCTTTTTTCTATGTCTTCAACATAGCTAGCTCAGGATTTTGAGAGTAGTAGTTGCTCAATAAATGGCAATTAAATTCTTTCAGGGTTTTTTTTTTTTAAATTGATAATGCAGAAATCCTTGTTTCATTTATATAAATCATAAATGTAAGATTATTTAAAACAAAGTTATTTTGTGTATACTTCTCTGTGACCTACCTAAAAGCTGTGTGAATCATCGTTATTAGAAACAGAGAAGAGATAGCTGTATTGTTCAATATTATTTTAGTAGCTCACAGCATGAACTATGTTTTAAATTTTGTTAGTTGCCCATCCTCTCTCAGTTAATATCACCATTGGTGTATCATTGTGTAGTAGGCACCATGGAAACAATAGGTTTATTTTTTGTATGTTTATAACATAAATGAGAGTATATTAAATGATTCAATACAATATTTGGTCCAAGAAGTCACTATATCATAAAGATTAATATTATAGACATCATTGAAATCACAAACTCTTGCCTAAAGTAGTAATTTTTGGAATATGTGTTTGCACCCATCAGTAGAGAGATACCACTGAATGGGACCCAAGGCAATTTCTGAGAACATTCTTCCTTCACTTTCTCATCTAATTTGTTTGTTTTCTTTTAATCATCCTTTCTCTATTTATTTTCTTATTCTTGTACCCCTTGTTTCTTTTCCATCCTAAAGCTTGGACTAAGCAGAAATACATATGAGTGACTTTAATTTCCCCTCAGTGTGTTTGGAGAGAGAGGTCACTGTCTCCAGTTTAGAAGATACCATTGTCGGAGTCATCATTCATTCTTGCTATTGGTCACTTCCTATGAGTTTTCAATAAGTTGTCTCAGCTATTAAAGTTTAAACTTACTTAATCAAAAAGTTCAATAAACGGATTGTTCTAGATTACTTCAGCATTTTGATTAACTGCAAATTAAAACATTCTTGGCATTCTCTATGTGTTTCTATTTTTACAATAAAGAATGCATTGGTCTACTTTGTTGCCTTAGGAAGTAGAATATATTGAACATAACAGACTCTTTGTAATAGAATTTAACATGGCCTAGGATCAACAATTAAAGGATAGATATAATCATTGTATAATAAGAATAGTGGAGTCGAAACATTGTTTTTGAGGTTGGTTTTATTTTGTTTTGTTTCATTTTTCCTTTGAATAGGTACTGACACCAAACTGTGCTCTAGAAATTTTGGTGGAATTTTGTGAAGTAAAATCTTGACATAAGCCCATTTTTTGTGTGCTACTTCATTTTTTCAGCTTTTTGAGGAAAAACATAGTTAATTTGATGTTCCAGTCATATGGATTAAATTTAATCAGAATTTGGCCATGCTGAAACAAAAGCTCTTGAAACGGTATATATAAACTCAGTCAACGTCTTTCTTTTGAGGCCACAGACTTTAAAGGCAGTGGTTAAATAACCAATTCATGAAAAAAATGACAATTTTCTTTTGCCAACATTAGTTTAATTGTAAGTTCCAGTTTCTTCAGCATTTTGTTTGCTGATACATGACTAGCTTACACAGCACCTTGGTTTGCTGTTCCAAGTAATGTATTGGTTTTTCTTCTTTCCTATAATTAAATTCAAGTAAATATTTTCCCCAACCTACAACTCATAATTAGTAGTTAAGCATGAAATTTTCATTAGCTTTGTTTCTATATTTTTAATATTTTAATATAAAAAGTTGGGTTAGCATACCCATTTTGTAAAAGTCTAATATATCAGATAACAATATAAACTCAAATATTTTTATTAGTAGTTATATATGTCTTTCTTTTTGTGCCCTATAAAGTAATTTCAGCTTTAGAAACAGGAATTCCAATCCTATTATTATTGTACATAAATACAACTTACATTTTCCAATTTTTTCCCCTCTATTTGCTAAATGTAGGCACATTTCTATTTATTTATACAAACAATGATTACAGCCTTGAGTTTCTCTTTACTTTATCCCACTGTGTATTTCTTTGGTATAAATATGCTTTACCAAGGAGGAATACTTTCCCATCCCCGCTTTGCAAGTAAAACAAATCACTCATCACAAAATGATGTAAAAATATAGTTTAAGTTTTTGTTAGCATATATGATAGAAAGTGTCATAAGCCCACAACGGCTGAGGCCAATAAGAGAAAATGATGACTTTCTTAATAAAATATATTTTCTCATTTGCTGCTGATTCAGATTGATTACTCATTACCATCATTAGAAGATAGAAAACCCACAAGTAGAAGCTAATGTATATATAATCGATCATCTAATACATTGATTAAAATACAAATTCATGCACCTTACCTCTAGAGTTACTTGTTAAAATATTTGGAAAATGATTGCAATTAGTGCCAATTTTGTAGCCTTGTTATTCTCTTTATCTCCCACAACTACACCTGTCATATGTAATTCTGAAGCAAAGTTACTTGGACCACATCATGTGAAAAAGTACATTAGAAATCATACTTCTATATTGAAATCTTCTTCTGCACTACTAGTGAAAATGGTCAACTATCAGCAATTTTCTATGACCCAACCTAGTATTTTCCCCTTGTCATATTAACACTAAATTGGCTTTCCCATGAGTTGCAGAATTTAGTGTTGTGGTAGAATAATATTTTAAAGTTTAGCTAACTTGTTATCTTCTATATTTTATGTTACCCTGTGACCTCCTGGCATTAGGACAATTTCTGAGCTTATTTCTGCCACCATAACAGAATACCACAGACTGGGTAATTTATAAAGAAAAGAAATTATTTCTCACAATTCTGGATGCTGGGAAGTCAAAGAGCATGGGTCTGACATCTGGATAGATGGGCAGATGGCAAATGCCAGCACATGAGACAGGGAGAGGAAATTAGGCTGAGCTTATCCTTTTATGAAGAGCCTACTCCCATGATAATTAACCTTTTCCCACAATAATGGCATTAGTATATTCACGAAGGCTTAGCCCTCGTTATCTAATCACCTCTTAAAAGTCCTACCTCTAACACTGTTACAATGACGATTAAATTTCAACATTTCAATAAATGGACATTTAAACCATAGCATTCTGCCCCTGACTCCCCCAAATTTATGTCTTCTCATATACAAAATACTTTTAATCCATACCAATAGTCCCTAAAATCTTAACTAATTCCAGCATCAATTCTAAAGTCCAACTTCTTATCTAATTAACGTATGGGTAAGACTCAAGGTATAATTCATCTTGAGGCAAATTCCTCCAGCTGTGAGCCTATGAAATTAAAACAAGTTACTTACTTCCCAAATGCAATAGTGGGACAGGTATAGGAAAGACATTCTCATTCCAAAATGGAAAAATAGATAAGAATAGAGGGGTCACTGGTCCCAAGAAAGTCCAAAACCCAACAGGAAAAACAACATGAAGTATTTAAACTGAAGAATAATCTTTTTGACTCCACCTCCCACATCACGGGCACACTGGGTTGGGCCCCCAAGGTCTCAGGCAGCCCTACACCTATGGCTTTGCTGGGCTTAGTCCACCCAGTACCTCTCATGGGTTTGAGTCCCCTACCTGCAGCTTCTCCAGGCTAGCATTGTATGCTGATATCTTCTATGGTTCTGGGGTTTTACAGGAGGCCCAACTTTCATGACTCTACCAGGCACTGCCCGAGTGGTAACTCTCTGCAGTGGCTCCATCCCTGTGGCAAGTTTCTGCTCAGATGCCCAGGCAATTCCTAACATCCTTTGAAATCTAGATGGAGATAGCCATGTCCCCAAAGCTCTTGCATTCTACGTGCCTGCAGAATTAGCACCTCACAGATGATGGCACGGCTTGTCCGTTATACCTTCCAGAGCAGTGGATCAAGCCACACCAGAGTCCACTTGAGCTATGGATGCCATGGCCAGAAGACACTGAGTGGAAATATGGGGAGCAGAGACCTAAGGCAGCTCTGGAAAGTGAGCCTGTGGAGGGTACCCTGGCCCATCTCCCAAAATCATTCTGCCTTCCGAGTGCTCTGAGCCTGTGATGGGAGGGGCAGTCTTGAAGATCTCCAAAATGCCTTTGGGGTATTTCTCTCATTGTTCTGATGAATAGAATCTGGCTTTATTCTGTCTGTATTAATATATTTAGCAATGGGTCACTTGGCCGTTCCCTTGGTATTCTCTCTCTAATATACCTTTTCACTGCTTATGTGGCCAGGCTGTGAATTTTCCAAATCTTTTTATTCTGCTTCCCTTTTAATTATAAATTCTTCCTTAAAGTCATTCCTTTCCTCCCCATCTAATGGAATACAATTGAAGGTAACCAGAACTCAGACTGAATGCTTTGTTGCTTAGATATTACTCCTGCCATATATCCTAATTCATTCCTCTTGAGTTCTGTGTTCCTTAAAGCCCTCAGTTATGGAAGTAATTCCACTAAACTCTTTGCACTTTATAACAAGAATGACCTTTACTTTAGTTTCCAAAACCTTGTTCTTCATTTCTGTCTGAGACTTCATCAGCATGACCTTTTCTCTTTATATTTCTATTAACATTCTGGTCACAATCTTTTAAGCAATCTCTAAGAAGATTCAGACTTTCATACAGCTCTCTTCTGAGCACTCACCAGAATCACCCTTGATCTTCCATTCACAGCAATGTGGCTTTTTTTTAAGGCTTTTCCTCCAAATTCTTCCAGCTTCTAGCCATTATCTGGTTCCAAAGCCATTCCATATTTTGGGGTATTTGTTATAGAAACAAATACCTCCCAACATCAGTTTTCTCTCTTGGTTTGTTTTCTGCTGCTCTAACAGAATACTACAGACTTGGTAATTTACAAAGGAAAGAAATTATCTCTCACAGTTCTAGAGGCTGAGAAGTCCAAGAGCATTATACCAGCATCTGGCAAGGACCATTACATGGTGAAAGGGTTGAAGGCAGAAACAAGCATATGAGACAGTAAGAGGAAATCAGGCCATACACATCTTTTTATTAGGAACCCACTTCCATGATAACTAACCTACTTCTATAATAAGGATATTAATCTATACATGAAGGTAGAACTCATAATATAATCATCTCGTAAAAGTCCCACCACTCAACACTGTTACAATGGCAATTACATTTAAATACAAATTTTGAAGGGAACATTCAAACCGTAGCAAGCAGCTAAACCATGCACCATCCATTGACTCCTCAAAAAAAAAATGTACTCGCAGAAACAGAAAACAGCCTTTTGAGGATCAAAAGCCTCTATTTCTTATTAGGAAAATGTAGCCCACAACAAAACTCAAGGCACAGATATTTTATGACTCAAGTGAAATTTTACTGCTTCTGTCCTCTCTCCCTTCTCTTTTCTCATCCCAAGATAAAAAGCAACTCTAAAAGTTGGGAGAAGACAGTGGGAAGAAAATCTATGAGTAAGTAGACATTGTAAGCTATTGAGATGGGGACATCCACACTCTGCTGAGGGAAGTCACACTCTGCTGTTATCCTTGAGGAAGGATGGCAGAAGGACTCTCAATCTGTTGTGGAAAACAAGAGTAGAGAGAACACTTGCCTCATTTTTCCGAATATAGATGAATAAAGGGAAAGTTCCTCAGGATAGGAATGGCTTCAAAATACAACTTTCTTATAGCAGGAATAGATCATTCCCCATTTCCTGAGTAAATAGGAAGAGGTAAAGAGCTGAGTTATATGAAGCCTGCTGTGGTTTGGATGTTTGCCCCTACCAAATTTCATGCTAAAATGTATTCCCTCGTGTGGCATTGTTGAGATCAGAGGCCTAGTGGGAAGTGTATGGGTCATGAGGGTGAAATCTTCCTGAATAGATTATTGTCTTCCCTTGGGGTCAAGTGAATTCTCACTCTATTAATTCCCATAAAAGCTGGTTGTTAAAAAAGAGGCTGACACCTCCCACTTTCTCACTTACTTCCTCTCTTATCATGTGATCTCTGCTTATGCTGACTCTCCTTTGCTTTTCACCATGAGAGGATGTAGTTGAGGCCCTCAGCAGAAGCTGAGCAGATTCCAGTTCCATGCTTCTTGTACTATTTTTCCTTATTTTCTCCAACTGGTATTTCTAACATGAACTCTAATTTCACTTGGTGACCGTTCCTCTACTCACCCAAAAATGTTGCCTCCAGAACCATGAGTGAAATAAACCTCTGTTCTTCATAAATTACTCTGCCTCAGGTATCCTTTTATAGCAACACAAAACAGACTAACACAAGGCCCCATTGGGTTTCTGTAGTCCCAGGACAGACAAGAATAAAGTGATACTTGTGCATGGAAAAAGGGCCCAGGCATTAACTGCGTCATAACGTGACCCATGGAGCCTTGCAAGATTTTAAAATGTCACAACAGTAATCAGCATCAGTCAACACACAAAGGCCAGAAAAGGCTGTAACACAGAAGGCTGCTGCAAGAGATGCAGAGTGCCTACCCAAGACCAAAGCTGTCCTTAACCCCTTGGCACTCTGTAAGCTCCTTGAAACACAGAGACAACCCCAGAGAATGGGGAGTGAGTATTTTGGAGGTGAGTAGAGGAACGGTCACCAAGTGAAATTAGAGTTCATGTTAGAAATACTAGTTGGAGAAAATAAAGAAAAATCTATTTGTTGGACCTCTGAGTGTTGAGGCTAAACTGGAAGACTTATGACAAAAATACAAACTATATGCAGCAGAAATACATTTTAAACCAAGAGAGAGGAGTAAATCATTTAACCATCCCTTTCCAAATGCTGTGTTAAAAATAGTAAGCCATTCTAGTTCTCTCTTTGAGTAAAAAAGTTTTATTTTATTGCCAATCTTCCAGTCTTAGCCACATTAGAAGCTAGTGAAATAGGTTCTGTCTTTGGCTTTTGATAAGCACATTTCATCCCTCACTACTTTAGTAAGTACCATAAAATAATGTCATTTAAGATTCCTGATTCTTACCCTCCTTTTCTACTATTATTTTCTGACTTTTCTCAAAGATATTTTCATTAGCCTATAACTCATTCTTGACTCTCTTCATCCTGGTTTCCTTAACCAATGGGTAAAATCCATTCTGCCCTCATGTTTTCACCAGAGCTCCTCTCCATCTTTCATCAACCCCTTTTCCTCCAAACAGCATGCTTATATTTGTTAGTATTTAATCTCATATTTATCTGTTAACATTTTTTCTTTAAAATTGTGTCATATTATATTTCCTAAAGGTAACAATAATTTCCATTCTACACAGTTTCCTGTAATGCAACTTTTCCACATACTTATCAAATGGTAGAGTGTATGTCTGTGTACTCCTTAAATCCTGAACTTACTTTAACTAATAGAATATTACAGAAGTGAAACAATTCCAGTTCTGGGGCAGTCCTTTACTGACATGGTAGCTTCAGATTCTTGCTTCTTAGAAACTAGCTGCCACAAGAAGTGAGACTATCATTCTGCGATGGTCCTAGCTACATGGGGAAGCCTTGGAGGACAAAACATCATGAAGACTGACCAAGAGGCCAAAGAGAACTGAGGCTCCAGACATGTCAGCAAAACATTCGTCTTGAGTATTTTCCCACCAAATCGTTAGATAGTATGAGAGGTCCTAAGAGAGAACTGCCCTATTAAGCCCAGGCTAACTATAGAACCGTAAGAGATGATATGTGATTGTTTTGCAGTCATGTATTTTTACTTAATTTCTGAATATAGTATACGTGTGTATATATCACATTAAATTATAAACTGTAAATCATATTTTCTTATATAGCAAATGGTATATAAATATATATATTTTTATAAATATGTAACAGATGAATTATATTTTATAGATATTAATTAAATGAAATATATTTTCCAAATATGAAGTATATTACTTCTCCCTCAAGGGCTAAATCTCTTTGCGCTATAGAAAAGCTATTCAAAACTCTCCTCATTTATGGACTTTCTACTATGTTTCTAGTTAGCAGGGTGCCTAAATGAACTGACCCAGATATTCATTTGACAGCTTTAATAAACCGTGGTAAATTAGTAAGTAGGCCTTTAACTCATCCTGATTCTGTCACAGTGTGAAGACTCACTCTTTGTAATTTCTCAGAGTATTGTAATGAACTTTTATCAAATATATGTCTAGCTTGATGACATTTTAAAAATAAAACTGTTAGTTGGGCATAGGGAACATCAGATCTTCATCAGTTCTGGGGAGTCAGGTGGTGGGGATGAAGAATGAAGCATTGGTTACAATGAGCCAGTTACTAGGAAGTGAAATAATTAACACAAAAGTATTTATCAGTTCTTCCTCTGTGACTAGACTCTTGTGTCCTTTGCTACACCTTGCTCTTCATTTCTCATCCTGCTATTATAGATAATAACTTATAGCAGAATTGGACCCATGATGACCAGTGAAGAGTTCAGCTTCCACTGTTCCTTTTATCTTCTCCATATACCTAGAAAGACACTTCAGAGGTAAAGAAAATAGAACTGGGTTCATAAGAATCAATGTAAAGAGAGTAAAAATTTAAAAAAAAATGGATCATCCACTGTCTTTAACAAGAAGTACATAAACATCCAAATAAGTGACATTTCACTTTCCATATATAAACCTACATAATTAAAGAACTAGTTTTACAAATAATCTAATTGCTAATATATGCTAACAAAAGATCATTTCAGCCTTCCCAGTATTAAGAGAGCAGAAATAATGAATGAAAAGGAGTAAATCAATGAAATTGTTACTAAGCATTTTCAGTTTCATTACAAGTCTAAATAGTGAGTGGTTTATCTAACATTTATAATATAATATATTGACATATTTTCAGTATTTATGTTTTTTGATCAAATTGATTATACATCCAAAGAAATATTAAAATACAGATTATTTTATTGACCTAATATTTGTATTTTTTTCTTTTTCTTTTTTCTTTTTTAAGTCTCACTCTGTTGCCCAGGCTGGAGTACAGTGGTGAGATCTTGACTCAGTGCAAACTCTGCCTCCCAGGTGCCAGTTATTCTTCTGCCTCACTCAGCCTTCCAAGTAGCTGAGATTACAGGCACCCACCACCACACCCAGCTATTTTTTGCATTTTTAGTACAGATGAGGTTTCACCATATTGACCAGACTGGTCTTGAACTCCTAACCCCATGTGATCTGCCCACTTTGACCTTCTAAAGTGCTGGGATTACAAGAATGTGTCACCACGTCTGGCTCTATTTGTATTTTTCTAAAGTATGACATTCAAGATTATATGCTGTTTTGAATTAATAATTCCATAATAGAACATTCCAGAAGTAAAAGACATTTGAGTACCAAAAGTTATAATAATACTTTGACATATGAAACATCTATTATAGAAATTCAATTACTATTTGATTATATGGTTTTATATTTAATAAAAAGACTTGACTCTGATCTTAACTTCATCTCTAATCTCTTTAGTATGTGTGTGTTCATATATATACAAACATTTTATTTTTATCATACTTCTTCATACTGCTTCACTTCATATAAGCCCACTTTTATTAAAGATGTTTAAATAAAATCATGAGAGGTTTTGATTTTCAGAAACCAAAGTATAAAAATTCAATTTAACCAAGAGTGATAAAGTGTTATTTCTGTTTGAAACTTTTTAACAGCCTGGCTCGTAGAGTAATATACTGTTAAAGAAACAATTTCTGGCAGTTCTAACTGTACTTCTCTAAACAAAACTGCAAGGAAGTTTACACAGCAGCTGGGCAGAGCCCACAGCAGCTCAGCAATGCCTCTGCTGGCAGACTGTGACTAGACTACCTCCTTGCTGGGCAGGGCATCTCTGAAAAAAGGCAGCAGAAACTCAGGAACTTATAAATAAAGCCCCACCTTCCCAGGACAGAGCACCTGGGAAAAGAGGCCGTTATGGGTTTCACGGCAGCAGACTTAAACGTACCTGCCCAGCAGCTCTGAATGGAACAGTGGAGCTCCCAGAACAGCACTTGAACTCCAATAAGGGACAGACTATCTCCTCAAGTGGCTCTTTGACCCCCGTAGATACAAAGAGACACCTCATAAAGGAGAGCTCTGGCTGACATCTCCTGGGTACCCTTCTGGGATGAAGATAACAGACCAAGAAACTGGCAGCAACCCTTACAGTTCTGCAGCCTCTGTGGGTGATTCCCAGACAAGTAGGGTCTGGAGTGGACCCCCAGCAGTCCTGCAGCAGAGGTGCCTGATTGTTAGAAGAAAAACTAAAAAATAGAAAGAAATATCTTTAACATCAACAAAAAGGACGTCCACTCAGAGATCCCATCTGAAAGTCATGAAGTACAAAGACCACAGGCAGAAAAATCCACGAAGATGGGAATAAACCAATGCAAAAACAATGAAAACACCAAAAACCAGAATGACCCTCCTTCTCCAAGGGATCACAACTCCTCACCAGCAAGTGAACAAACCTGAATGAAAAATGAGCTGATGAATTGACAGAAGCAGGCTCCAGAAGGTGGGTAATAACAAACTTCTCTGAGCTAAAAGTGCATGTTCTAATCCAATGCAAAGAAACTAAGAACATTAAAAAAGGTTAAACAAAATGCTAACAAGAATAACCAACTTAGAGAAGAAAATAAATGACTTAATGGAGCTGAAAAACACAGCACAAGAACTTCACAAAGCATACCCAAGTTTCAATAGCTGAATTGACCAAGCAGAAGAAAGGATATCAGAGATTGAAAATCAACTCAGTGAAATAAAACTAGAAGGCAAGATTAGAGAAAAAGAGTGAAAAGAAATGAACAAAGCCTCCAAGAAATATGGGATTATGTGAAAAGACCTACTATACGTTTGATAGGTGAACCTGAATGTGACAAGGAGAATGAATCCAAGCTGGAAAACACTCTTTAGGATATTATCCAGGAGAACTTCCCCAACCTAAGCAAGGTGGGCCAACATTCAAGTCCAGGAAATACAGAGAACACCACAGAGATATTCTTCAAGAAGAGCAACCCCAAGGCACATAATCATCAGATTCACCAGGGTTGAAATGAAGGAAAAAATGCTAAGGGCAACCAGAGAGGAAGGTCAGGTTACCCACAAAGGGAAGCCCATCAGACTCACAGCAGATCTCTCAGCAAAAACCCTACAAGCCAGAAGAGAGTGGGGGCCAATATTTAACATCCTTAAAGAAAAGAATCTTCAACCTAGAATTTCATATCCAGCCAAACTAAGCTTTATAAGTGAAAAAGAAATAAAATTCTTTAAAGACAAGCAATTGCTGAGAGATATCGTCACAACCAGGCCTGGCTTGCAAGAGCTCCTGAGAAAAGCACTAAACATGGAAAGGAACAACCAGTACTAGCCACTCCAAGGATATACCAAATGGTAAAGACCATTGACACAATGAAGAAACCATGTCAACTAATGGGAAAAACAATCAGCTAGCATCAAAATGGTAGGATCAAATTCACACATAACAATATTAACCTTAAATGTAAATGGGCTAAATGCCCCAATCAAAAGACACAGCCTGGCAAATTGGATAAAAAAGTCAAGACCCATCGGTGTGCTGTATTCAGGAAACCCATCTTACATGCAAGGACACATATAGGCTCAAAATAAAGGGATGGAGGAAGATTTACCAAGCAAATGGAGAGGAAAAAAAAAAAAAAGCAGGAGCTGCAATCCTAGTTTCTGATAAAACAGACTATAAACCAACAAAGATCAAAAGAGACAAAGAAGGACATTATGTAATGATAAAGGGATCAATGCAAAAAGAAGACCTAATGATCCTAAATATATTTACACCCAATACAGGAGCACCCAGATTCATAAAGCAAGTTGTTAATGACCTACAAAGAGACTTAGACTCCCACACAATAATATTGGGAGACTTTAATACTCCACTGTCAATATTAGACTGATCAACGAGACAGAAAATTAACAAGAGTTCCAGGACTTGAACTCAGATCTGGACAATGCAGACCTAATAGACATCTACAGAACTCTCCACCCTGAATCCACAGAATATACATTCTTCTTAGTACCACATCACACCTACTCTAAAATTGACCACATAATTGAAAGTAAATCACTCCTCAGCAAATGCAAAATAATGGAAATCATAACAAACAGTCTCTCAGACCAAAGTGCAATCAAATTTGAACTCAGGATTAAGAAATTAACTCAGAATTGCAAAACTTCATGGAAAATGAACAACTGGCTCTTGAATGTTGACTGGATAAACAATGAAATGAAGGCAGAAATAAAGATGTTCTTCAAATCCAAGGAAAACAAAGACATAATGTACCAGAATCTCTGGGACACACTTAAAGCAGTATCTAGGGGGAAAATTATAGCAATAAATGACCAAATAAGAAGCTAGTAAATATCTAAAATCAACAATCTATCATTTAAATTGAAAGAGCTAGAGGAGTAAGATCAAAAAAAAAAAACTCAAAAGCTAGCAGAAGATAAGACATAACTAAGATCAGAGGAGAACTGAAGCAGATAGAGACACAAAAAAACTTCAAAAAATTAATAAATCCAGGATGTGGTTTTTTGAAAAGATCAACAAAATAGACAGGCCACTAGCCAGATTAATAAAAAAGAAAGAAAGAAGAATCAAACAGATGCAATAAAAAACAATAAAGGCGATACCACCACAGATTCCACAGAAATACAAACTACCATCAGAGATTACTACAAACAACTCTATGCACATAAACCAATAAACCTGGAACAAATGGATAAATTCCTAGACACTTGCACCCTCCCAAACCTAAACCAGGAAAAAGTGGAAATGCTGAATAGACCAATAACAAGGGCTGAAGTTGAGGCAGCAATTAATAGCCTACCAATCAAAAAAAGTCAAGGTCCAGATGGGTTTACAGCAAAATTCTACCAGACATACAAAGAGGAGCTGGTACCACTCCTTCTGAAACTATTCCAAACAATACAAAAAGAGGGAATCCTTCCCAAATCATTTCTTGAGACCAACATCATCCTGATACCAAAACCTGGCAGAGACTCAAAAACAAACAAACAAACTTCAGGCCAATTTCCATGATGAACATAGATGCAAAAATCTTCAATCAAATACCGGCAAATCAATTGCAACAGCACATCAAAAAGCTTATCCATCACGATCCAGTAATCTTCATCCCAGGGATGCAAGGTTGGTTCAACATATGTGAGTCTGTAAATGTGGTCCACCACAGAAACAGAACCAAAGACAAAAACCACATGATTATCTCAATAGATGCAGAGAAGGCCTCAACAAAATTCAACAGCCCTTTATGCTAAAAACTCTCAATAAACTAGGTATTGATGGAACATATCTCAAAATAATAAAAGCCATTTATGACAAACCCACAGCCAATATTATACTGAATGGGCAAAAACTGGAAGCACTCCCTTTGAAATTTGCCCTAGACAAGGATGCCCTCTCTCACCAGTCCTATTCAATATAGTATTGGAAGTTCTAGACAGAACAATAAGGCAAGAAAAAGAAATAAAGGTATTCAATTAGGAAAGGAGGAAGTCAAATAATCTCCATTTGCAGATGACATGGTTGTATATTTAGAAGACTCCACCCTCTCTGCCCCAAAACTCCTTAAACTGATAAGCAACTTCAGCAAAGTCTCTGGATACAAAATCAATGTGCAGAAATCACAAGCATTCCTATATACCAATAACAGACTAATTGAGAGCCAAATCAGGAGAAAACTCCCACTCACAATTGCTACAAAGAGAATAAAATACCTAGGAATACAACTAACGAAGTATGTAAAGGACCTCTTCAAGGAGAACTACAAAAAACTGCTCAAGGAAATAAGAGAGGACACAAACAGATTGAAAAACATTCCATGCTCATGGTTAGGAAGAATCAATATTGTAAAATGGCCATACTGACCAAAGTAATTTATAGATTCAATGCTATACCCATCAAGCTACCAATGCTCTTCTTCACAGAACTGGAAAAAACCACCTTAAACTTCATATGGAACCAAAAGAAAGCCCGGATAGCCAAGACAATTCTCACCAAAAAGAACAAAGCTGGAGGCATCACACTACCTGACTTCAAACTATATTACAAGCCTCCAGTAATCAAAACAGCATGGCACTGGTACCAAAACAGAGACATAGACCAATGGAACAGAACAGAGGCCTTGAAGGCAATGCCACACATCTACAACCATCTGATCTTTGACAAACCTGACAAAAACAAGCAATGGGGAAAGGATTCCCTGTTTAATAAATGGTGTTGGAAAAACTGGCTAGCCATGTGCAGAAAGCAGAAACTGGACCCCTTCCTAACACCTTACACTAAAATTAACTCCAGATGGATTAAAGACTTAAACATAAGAC
>CAUYLG010018367.1:0-114974 GCA_963573385.1 Cacajao melanocephalus
AGGTGGGGAGAGATAGCATGGGAAGAAAAGCCAGATATAGGTGAAGGGGAGGAAAGCAGCAAATCACACTGCCACGTGTGTACCTATGCAACAATCTTGCATGTTCTTCACATGTACCCCAAAACATAAAATACAATAAAATTTTTTTTTAAAAAATTAAAATTGGTTAGGATTTTTTAATGAACTGAAAACATTGTATTTTTCCTTAAAATAATGGGGCCAAATAAAAATAATTTTTAAAAATAAAATAATGGGGCCAGATGTGGTGACTCACACTTGTAATCCCAACATTTCAGGAGGCTGAGGCAGATGGATTGCTTGAGCCTAGGAGTTCAAGATCAGATGGGGCAACATAGGGAGACCCCATCTCTAAAAAAATTTTTTTAAAAAAGGAGCCAGGCTGTGGTCAGTAATGGGGGGCTAGAGGAGGGACAGCAGGGATGGGGTGGGAAGGGATAATGAGGGGAGAAATACCAGATATAGGTTATGGGGGGGATGAAGGCAGCAAACCACCTTGCCATGTATGTACCTATGCAACAATCCTGCATGATCTGCACATGTACACTAGAACCTAAATTACAATTAAAAAAAGAAAAAGATTAAAAAAAGGAGCCAGGCATGGTGGTGAACAGCTATGGTGACAGCTACTTGGCAGGTTGAAGTTGGAGGATCGCTTAAGCCCAGGAGGTCGAGGCAGCAGTGAGCTGTAATTGTGCCACTGTACTCTAGCCTGAACAAGGAGAGGGAGACCCTGTCAAACACAAAGAATAAAAAAACGAAATGTAGGCTCTGAAGATCTGGTTCTCTAAAAATTTACTATTCAGTGTATCAGAAATGGGTTAGATTCAAATGAGGAAAAACTGTAATTGGTAAATTTTGTTTTTATTTCCATTTAAGGCAAATACATATTTTATACACACACACACACATACATATACACATGTATATGTTAAGATATATATATATATATATATATATATATATATATATATATATATATGGAGCTCCCTTGACCATCATTTTGTTGATAAATTCTTTTTCCCTTAAAGTAACAAGAAAATGTGGGTCAAAAACTTTTGCTTTCAGAATTTGTTGTAGAAAAATAATCTCTCCTTCACTTTCTTAAAAAAAAAAAAAAAAAAACAACAAAAAACATCAATAGCCCTAAAGCAATTTCTGCAAGTTTCTTTCTGGTATGGATTATCTCATGCTGCAAAACTGATGTGCTCTGAAGTCCTTCATATCTTTACTACACTCTAAAGGTCTTGTTCTAAAATAAAGTATCTGTTGTTCAAAAAGGGATACATGATAAGAGAATGCTTCCATCTTTTTATTGCACTCATAAAATATTCCTACTATTTGAGTTCTCTAACAGTATGTAATGATAATGGTAATCATTTTAATAATAAATATCAGATACTACCCAAAGGGAATTATATTTATTTAATTATTTATAATTTCATCATTATAATTACAGTATTTTACAAATAGAAAAAACACACAAATTAAGAAATGTATCTGAGTTCAGTTAGGATATGGTGAAATGGAGATGATGCTTGATAAAGGATACAATTCAGCTTTATATTCTAGGGTTATACAGATGTAAATTATCTAAGGGGTTTCTAAAGTCATTCTGCATAGGCCTTCTAAGAATGAGTCGATTCTGAGCAGAAGCAAAAGGATGTCCTACATTCATTATAGATATGATATAGATGATGAAGACTTTCTTATATTTAATCACATTCAAGGCTTTCTCAATTATGAAGCTTTATATGTTGAGTAAGTTGTGAAGGACGTCTAAAGTCTTTGCCACACTGGACACATATATAGGGTTTCTCACCAGTATGGATCCTTTGATGCAGAGTAAGTTCTGAACCACGACTAAAGGCCTTCCCACATTCCTTACATTCATAGGGTTTCTCCCCAGTATGAGTTCTCAGATGTTCAGTAAGGTGTGAACCACGAATAAAAGCCTTCCCACATTGTTTACATTCATAAGGTTTTTCACCTCTATGAATTCTCTGATGTTCACTAAGCTGTGAGCCATAAATAAAGGCCTTCTCACATTCCTTACATTTATAGGGCTTTTCACCTGTATGAATTCTTTGATGATATGTAAGTTGTGTAGTACGAACAAAGGTCTTCCCACATTCCTTACATTCATAATGTTTCTCACCATGAATTTTCTCATGTTGAGTAAGATATGCAACACGAATAAAAGTCTTTCCACATTCCTTACATTCAAAGGGTTTCTCACCTGTATGAATTCTCTGATGTTCACTAAGTTGTTTGCCACAAAAAAAGGCCTTTCCACATTCCTTACATTTGTAGGGCTTCTCTCCAGTATGAATTCTTTGATGTTGAGTAAGATTAGAATTGGAAATAAAAGCTTTCCCACATTCTTTGCACTTATAGGGTCTCTCACCTGAATGAACTCTCAGGTGGTAAGTAAGTTGTGAGCCACGAAAAAAGGCCTTTCCGCATTCTTTACATTCATAGGGCTTCTCACCTGTATGAATTCTCTGATGTTCATTCAGCTGGGAGGCACATAAAAAGGCTTTCCCACATTCTTTACATATATAAGGCTTTTCACCAGTATGAACTCTCTGATGATATGTAAGGTGTGAACCAAGAATAAAGGCCTTTCCACATTCCTTACACTCATAGGGTTTCTCACCACTATGAATTCTTTGATGGTAAGTAAGTTGAGAGCCAAGAATAAAGGCCTTCCCACATTCCTTACATTCATAAGGTTTTTCACCACTATGAACTCTCTGATGAAGAGTATATTGTGAACAGTAACTAAAGGCTTTTCCACATTTCTTACATTCATATGGTTTCTCTCCTGTATGAACTCTCTGATGTTCAGTGAGCTGTGAACCACGAATAAAAGCTTTCCCACATGCTTTACACTGATAAGGTTTTTCATTAGTATGAATTTTCTGATGTTGAATGAGATCAGAACTACGACCAAAGGCCTTTCCACATTCCATACACTCATAAGGTTTCTCACCAGTCTGAATTATCTGATGTTGACTATAGCTTGGCTTTTTGCTGCAGGTATTCCTATGCTTCCTGACTTTAGAGCGTTTTTCTATATTATGATTTTTCTCATGTTGAATAAGGCATGACAGGTAGCAAAAATCTTGTCTACATTCCTTACATTTGTACAATTTTTCCTTGGTAGGAATTATCTGATGAAAAGTAGAAGAGGTTGAATGGCTTTCAGTGGCCTTTTCTTCACAGGTAATTTTGACACACATGTAAAGTCCTTCCTGACTTGCTTCTTGTCTCTCTAAGTTGTCTTTGCACTCCATATTGTCTCCAAGACCACTGTATTGAAGGTGATGGCTGATAAACTTCCCCATATTCTCCCACTGGACTGATTCCATTTCATACATTTCCTTTTCTATAGATAACTTGTTGATCTCATGACTGGATTCCAAGTCTGCAGAATAACAAGAAAGCAAATTCCTGCCTTTGTTTACAAGGAGAAATAATTCTATGGTAAAAAATGATAGACTAAAAATAATTCTCATAAGAACAGAATGGCTTAAACAGTACAAAAATATTTTGTGCCATTTTTCTTTAAAGGCACAAGGAGAGAATAAAGAACAAGGAGAGCTTACAGCAAAGAAGGTAATTAGAAAAACAAGTTAAGTCAGTGGTTCTCAAACTTTGGAATGGCTTAGAAACACCCAGGAAGCTTATAAAATACAATAAAAACATCCTCTTGAAAAGAAACAGATGTCTAGCTGGACATACAATCTATCAACAATCCTATCGGCTCTCCTGTCAACATTTATTAAGATCTGACCACCTCCACTGCCACCAGCCTAGGCCAAGTCACCCATCTCTCACTGTCACAACCTCTCAGCTGGTTTCCCTACTTTCATCCTTGCTTCTGTAATCTATTCTTCACACAGCAGCCAAAGGAATTCTCTTAAAATGTAGTTTATATCACGTCATTCCCCTGCTAAAACCTTCCATCTCAGGATAAAATCCAAAGTCCTTAATATGGCTCACAAGACCCTATACAAGCTTGCCCTTGGCCACTTTTCTTGACATGTCATCTCCTAACATGGCCACTTTTCTATATCATCACCTACCACTCCCCTAATTATTCATTTGGCTCTGGTCATATGGCCTCCTTGGTGTTAAAAAGTGTCATGTCAAGCATATGCCTCTGTGTTTACAGTTTTGTCTTTAGAATGCCCTTTCTCTAGATATATGTATGGCTTATTCCCTCATGCAGTTTTCTGCTCAGCTGTCACATTATCAAAACATACAACACATAACTATACCTATATTGCATTTTTCACTAATGGATATACCATTTCTAAAGTTTGACTACTGTCTGTCCCATGCTTAATCAAAGCAAGGACTTTGTTTCATATACTGCTTTATCTCTAGTGCCTAACGTCATTACTTGCACATTGTTGGCATTCAATATTTGTCAGTTTTTTAAAATGTAAATGTTCCTTTATTCATAAATCTCCTTAGATGCTTCTCATACAACACAAAGTTTGAGAATAGAGCTAATAATCTTTCAATGGTTTACCCTTGTACTTAGAACAAATCCAAACTCCTATTCATGGCCTACAAGCCCCTTTATGATCCAATTCTTTCTTAAATTTCTCTAATTTCTTCAAAATTACCTTTTAAGTCTCATTTGGAGCCACTACTATCTTCAGGAACAATGCTCTAATCTTATTGGCCTGATTTCAGTTCTGAGAACATGTCAAATTCTGTGCCATTTTAGATTTTCCATATGCCATTCCATCTGCCAAGAATGCTAAGTGGCCACCTCCTTTGTGTCTGAAATGTCCTAGCTTAAATGTCAGCTGCTCAGAAAGACTGTCCTGGATCACTTTAATTACATCCATGCCATGTATTTTCTATACCTCTGATTTATTCCTAATTCTTGTTTGAATGTTTGCAATTCTAAAATTTCATTTATTTATCTACTGATCTTTCTACTCCTCAAGTTCTACATGTATGGGGGAAAATTTCTGTTTTATTACACAGCTATATCCCAGAGCACAGTATACATACAATGTTTTGTTCCTTTCATTTAGTTTTTTAGGTCTTACTTTCCAATATTTTCTACTTAAGGCTAAATGTTCTTATATTTCCCAAAGAAGTACCTCAAAATGTCCTAGAAATAGTGACAAGTTTACACAATAAAGATGTTATATTATTCTGAAGAAAGAAGTTGGGAAACAAGTGTACTTTTCAAATGCAGAGAAACTCTGTCTGATGTAACTGGATCCAGCAGGTACAGGCTCTCTGACCACATTTATAGGCTAGAGAATAACAGAGAGCGGTAACGGGAAGAAAAATACATATCAGTGAGTTCAAATTTAAACTGTCTTTTAGAAATAAGCCTCAGAAACTTGAGAAAACATGCTTTTGCTGAAAATCAAAAAGAAATTGTAAAAACAAATGCAACTACTGCCCCTCCCCCAACCTGCCATGTACACAGCACAGCTCAGTTTAACACCAATTTATGTCAGCAAAATATCTTGGAACAAGATAGATCCTGCTTTTATCTTGTTTCTTTCATAGAAGAACAATATGATTTATAAAACACTTTGAAAGAAATCATTGGGTTTATGGTGATTAAGGGAATACTATAAGGAATCAAATAAATTCAGCTGGGACCCAAACAGCTACCTATGTGCTAGTAGCCTAATAAAAATGGGAAAAAAAAATAAATCTAATACGATTCTGGGGTATGAGAACACAGGAAGGTGCTAAACAGAAATCTAGAGGAATGAAGAAAAAGTGAAGATTGGAATACCAAAGTCTCAGAACTGTGCCCAGAATGAGGGGTACATATAAAAATGTATTCAATTAAGTAGCAGCTCTTTTTATTGTCATTAAGTTAATGAAAAACTATATGGTTAAAAAAAAAAACTGCAAAAGGGGTGATGAGTGTAGACAACAAAATGGAGTCTGAAGAGGTGGAGTCATTTTAGGAAGTTTTTATTATACTTGCCCCCATCAAGGCCTACTGAATATATCTCCTAAGTAGCTGTTGAACCTGTTAACTTATCACCAATACCACTGCTGACACTCAGGAAGCCCAACCATTTTTTTTTTTTTTTTTTGAGAGAGAGTCTCACTCTATCATCCAGGCTGGAGTGCAGTGGTATGATCTCAGCTTACTGCAACCTCTGCCTCCAAGGTTCAAGCAATTCTACCTCAGCCTCCCAAGTAGCTGGGATCACAGGTGTGCACCACCATGCCTGGCTCATTTTTATATTTTTAGTAGAGACGGGGGCTTCAGCATGTTGGCCAGGCTGGTCTCAAACTCCTGGCCTCAAGTGATCCACCCACCTCAGCTGCCCGAAGTGTTGGGATTACAGGCATGAGCTACTGCGCCCGGCCGCAAAGCATCCTGAACCACAACAAAAACCTACTTAGTTATGTTATGACACCCATTGTTTTAATCTCCATTTGGCAGACAGAATGGAACAGTAAATATGAAAATCACATTATGTCACTGTCTTAAGATTCTTCAATAGCCTGCAAAAAATTGGGGGATAAAATCTAAACTCTTCTACACTATTTTTCAAACTTTTTTTGACTATAACCTCATAGTAAGAAATGCATATTATGACTGAGTACATACACTCAAACATAAAACAAGTATGTCATAAAATTATCTTTGCTATATGTGCTATATATTCATATTTTGTTGTTTTCTCTCCTGTTTTATTAAAAACAGTAACAACTGTTGCTTATAATCTACTAAGTCATATTCATAACTTCTAGCGGGTCTCGCCTGGCCTGGCTCCAGTCAGCCCCTCCAACTCCTCACGAGGCTCTAGCTGCAAAGGCCTTCTCTTAATACCTCATACACACCAAACTGCACCTTCCTGTGGCCTTCAGTACACTGTTACCTCTGCTAGGAATGCTCTTCCCTCTTCTCTCTACCCTCAGTCTCCTTACCTGTTTTTCATTCTTTCAGGGCTCACCTGAAACTTTGCGTACCTTTGTATTTCCTGAAGAGCTGTCTCCAATCCCAGGCTCCTGGCAACACTGTTCCAGTAATCTTTCTCTGTTAAGACAGCCACTCTAGTCACTACAGTCTACAAGGAAAGCCTCCATAGCTCTGGATGCTCGTGAGACCTCCACATCCTGCACTGGCTTCTCCATGGAGATCTCAATTTCCATAAGCTCTTAGAGTGGTAGTCCTACTATCCTCAGGTTATAAAAGGAATAATAAAAAATAATTAAAAACCTACCCTCCCCTAAAAGACCACTAGAGGCCAATCCTGTAATGCCTGACATCTCTGAGTTATCTCAATACTCTTAAAAGCCTTGGCTTCCTGGGTCCTTGGTCATCACTACGACTCTTATCCCATCCATGTCCTACTTCACTCCAAACTATGCCTTTTGGAACTCACAGTGTACTTTCTACAAAATCCTCTACAACCTCTACCTTCCCTCTGATTATTCTCTTCACCTTCTTGATCCTATTGAAACCTTGAGCACACTACTTGCCCAGAAACAATGTTTTCCTTCATGTCTTTCCCTCCACCTCGCTTCACCTAACCTCTCCCAAGGAAGACATAATTATAGCAAGTCAGCACCAACTCACCAAGGAATCAGACATACAAAAAGAAGTACTCAATGTTAATTTTTCTACAAGTACTCCTAATCATGACATTTACCCTCATAGAACTAATTGTATTCTATAGACTCTTTGAAGCAACTCTAATCCAAACTCTAATTATTACCCAATGAGAAAGCCAAACAGAATAATTAAACACTGGACTTTCATTTCCTGTTCCATACATTGACTGGCTCTTTACCCCTATTCATAGAATTAATCTATATCTAAAACTCCATGGATTCATTAACTATTTTAAGAACCTACTATTTAATTCAAATACTACCAAACTCCTGAATAGTCTCCTATAAATAGAAGGCATTACAGTAGTCATAATAAAAACAGAAAAACAACAAAAAACCCCACCCCTTTATATCCTTCATCTTTGACTACCAAAAACTTATGTAGAATCCCCAAATGCTGCGCTCACAGTTCCTGCAGCCACATTAGTAAAATTAATATGCTGGAGTACAATACAAATTACTATAATTTTAAATCTAACATGAGCATATAGCCTATCCACTTCTTATCACTACGAAGAATAATTATAACAAATTCTATTTGCTCATACTAAACAGACTTATAAGCATTCACTGTGTATTCATCTGTAACTCATATAGCATTACTAATTATAGTTTTTCTCATCTAAATGCCATGAAGTTTTATAGGAGCCACAGCCCTAATAACCGCCCATGACGGCACAACATCAAAATGATTTTGCCTTACAAATTCAAACTATGATTCCAGGCATGGTGTCTCACGCTTGGTAGTCCCAGCACTTTCCTCACCTCAGGTCAGGAGTTTGAGACTAGCCTGGCCAACATGGTGAAACTCCGTCTCTACTATAAATACAAAAATTAGCTGGGTATGATGGTAGGCACCTGTAATCCCAGCTACTTGGGAGGTTGAGGCACGAGAATTGCTTGGACCCGGGAAGTGGAGGTTGCAATGAGCTGAGATCACACCACTGCACTCCAGTCTGGGTGACAGAGTGAGACTCCATCTCAAAAAACAAAAACAAACAAACAAAAAACCCAAATTCAAACTATGAACAAATCCACAGCCAAACCATACACAAGGTTCCCCAACTTATGATACTAAGACTTACGATTTTTCAACTTTACCATGGTGAGAAAGCAATACAACATTCGGTATGCTCCTTGACTTACCAAGGGGTTACACAGAATGATTTAACAATATTTATATTTTTAACATTATCCAGAAGTAACCCCAATGTATGCTGAGGAGCATCTGTACTATTAGCTCTCAGACTATAGACATTACTTCAACAGAAACATAAGTACGGGCTAGCCTAACTAACCTAGCCTTTTGCACCAACGTTTTGGCTCCTAAGGCCAAGAGATTACTTCTAACCTTTAAAAGTTTAGAAAGCCATATTGT
This sequence comes from Cacajao melanocephalus, assembly GCA_963573385.1. Lineage (NCBI taxonomy): Eukaryota > Metazoa > Chordata > Mammalia > Primates > Pitheciidae > Cacajao > Cacajao melanocephalus. The sequence continues at coordinate 9,023 of CAUYLG010018367.1, forward strand.
TATATATGGACGCATGAGTTAGCAGTTGATAGCCTTACTATCAACTATTAACCTGAATGGAGAATTATTTGAAATTGTATCATTTTTATGATCTAATTTTGTCATTAACCAAATAGGTCTAATATACTAATTATGGCCATACAGTCCCTCTATCAATCACATCACAATGAGAGGGGAACTTCTTGTTGCCTGTCCAGTGCCAGGCCCATGCCTATGTCCTCTTTCCCACTCCTCTGTAATTAAAATCCCAAGGCCAGGGTTCCCCTTCATTTCCTGTCCAATTCCCTGAGAAAGCAGCCAACAGAGGCCCCCCTGCACCCCCACTTCCCAGAAGTGGCGGAGGGACCTCAGGCCCCAAATGCCTGGAGACAGAGGGGACCCCCAGTCCTCAGCCTCACTGGCAGTGCTGAACTCAGGGGGCTCAGGCAAGGAGGACGTGGAAGTGGGCCTCTTCTGGGTCCTGGAGTTACTGGGGGTTGTGGTGGTGCCTGAGTGATCATCCAAGCTGGCTGGGTCGTCTTCTGGCATCATTTTCGGGGAGATGGTAAACAGGGAGTTATTGAAAGTCATGTCTGTGGTGTTGAAGTTAATCTGGGCCCAGCAGGATTCTCCATCTCTTTTCTTCTGTAAATTTTTGAGTTTAACTTTTCTGACCACAAGGGCCACAGCCACCAGCGCAGCGAGGAGGAGGGCACCAGCCAGGCTCAGGGAGAGCACCAAGATCCAACTGGGCACTGGGAAGGAGATGTTCACGGGCTTGCTGAGGTCTGGCAGCTGGGGCTGGTTGTGCTCGCCTGTCACTCCACACTGGCAGTGGAAGGGTCCCCCTGGAGCCTCACTGCTGCTGCCACTCAGGTTAAACGTCACTCCGCACTGGTTTGCGGGGGCCTGCAGGAGCTGGACCACCTGCCCCCCTCGATATAGTGTGAAATTCGCTCCCGGGAAGTCCCTGGGGGCCACACATACGATGTGGATGGGGTCCTCTTGGCTGCTTGGGTGCGGGGCCACCAGCCGGATGGACGGTGCTGGGATCACCAAGGAGTGAGGAAACTGAGCCTGATGATCTGAGGTGGAACAGTTTCATCCCCAAAGCAGTCCGCCCTTCCCCTCTTGTGCCCGCCCCATCCCAATATACTGTGTTCCATGACACCAGTCCCTGGTGCCAAAAAGGTTGGGGACTACTGGTCTAAAAGACCATGTCAGGATTTACCATGGATGCCAGGGGACTCACAGAGAACAGAGGAGAGAAGCCAGGCAGGTACCTTCCTGGGACTGATATGGAGTGGGAGACGCTCCCTAACATGGTGAAACTGAGTGAGTAAGAGTACCTGAGGAAGCCAGACTTCCCACATGGACCTTTGCAATCCTGGGCATAGGAGAACCCCCAGCCCCAACCCCTGGGCCACTAGACCAACACAGAAAGCTACCTAGAGTTTTTGCAGAGGCACTGCTCAAGCCCATGTGGAGCACCACAAGCCCCAGATCCCTGAGCAGCTTGAGGCCAGCTGCCATAGCCCCAATGGAGGCTGCAGTCACAGTGCTGAGGAGCGGTTAGACTGCCCAGCCCCTCCTCACCAGGCAAGGCTCAGCTCCACCCGGCCCCGCCTGAACCCTGCAGCACAGTGACTCTGTCCCCACCTGAACTCTGCAGGCAGGCACACCTCTGCATTCCGCAAGGAACTTCCCAGATAGCAGACCATGAAACCCATGCCCTACCTCTTCTGAGGCGGCTGAGGCTCACCAGCTCAGACTTTCAGCGCAGCAACTGTACCTCCGCCTAAACTTTGTGGTGGGCTGCAGCTCTGTGTTCCTCTGCAGCAAAACTCCCAGAGGTAACAGATAACACTTGGCACCTTTGCATGCCCCCAACAGTGAAGTTCCGCATTGTTTGGGAAGAAGGGAAGTGCAAACGTGCCATGTGCACTTTTGCAACCCTGCAGCTGCCAGTCTCCGTTGCAGGAGTCCTGCCCTCTCCAGTGAAAGGCCCACAGCACAGCTGCCCTGTCCCCACCTGAACATTTCACCTGCAGCCCGGAGCCCTTCTGAAAATCCAACCCCCACATACCTGTGATATTCCCTTGGGCTTATTTCTTTCTCACTCTCTTTTAAATACTCTATAATGAGGGTTTTGTTCATCTCACTTCCAAACCCGCCTTGTCAGGGTCACTAGCACTCTTCATCTTGCCAACTCCAATGGCCAATTTTCAGCCTTCCTCTTACTTGACCTTTAAGCATCATCTCTCTGTTAACTGCCTCCTCCTTTTGTCAGCTGGCTTCCAGTACACTGCATTCCTTCTTCCTAGGTCACAAGTTACTCAGGTAGTCCTCAATTTCCTTTGCTAGATTTTTTTCCTGACTGAATGCTGGAACACCCCATGGTTTAGTCCTTGAACTGTACCTTGCCTTCCATCTAAACCAACTCCCTTCAAAATCTCATCCAGTTCCTCGATACAAAGATTAATCCCATATTTATCTCTTCAGTCCTAACTATCCCTCCACCCACAGGCTTCCAAATGCTTATCTAACTTTACCACACGGATATCTAATGAGAATATCAAATACATAACTCTTGACTTCCTTCTCCAGATTTCCAAACCCTGATGCCTCTATTGCCAATCTTCAAAATAACTCCATTATGAAGGTATTAATTCTACCTTCAAAATATAACCTGTTCTCATCACCTCCACATATTAAACCCAATTCCAAGCCACTATTATCTTTAGTGTGAACTTCTGAACTAGTTCTCAGATTAGTCTTCCTGCTTTCATTCTTATCCTCACTGCCCACATAGCACTCACAGTGACCTTTAAACAAAGATCCTTTACTTATCTGCAAAAAATCAGCCAGGGGCTCAGTATCACACTTAGAATAAAATCTCACTGCTTGCAACGGCCAACAAGGTCCACATGATCTGATCTCTGCCTGTTTCTCTGACCTTGCCTCTAATTTCCGCTTTCAGTGGCCATACTGGCCTTCTTGCTGATTCTCAAACAAGTGAAGCTTAGTTTCTCTCAGGATCTTCTGTTCCCTCTGCCTGAACACACAGTTATTTCCCTGATTTATAGCCAACTTTATTCAGGTCTCAAGTCAAATGTTACCTCCCTTGAGCTATCATTCCTGGTCCTAACTTCTATGAACATAGCAAGCTCTCATTATGTGCTTGCCAGAAATACTTATCGAAGTTGAACTGTAAAAGAGTAACTGGGAAAAAACACAATTCGAAAAATAGATAAAAGCACTGTCCCCAAAAGAGACCAGACCAAAGGTTTTATTAAAAAAAAAAAAAGAGACAATGTAAAAAAGAAGAGTAGTAAATGGGAGATGGGAGGGAGGTTCCACTGGGAACTCACAGACATAACCTTCCTGTTCTCCCTAGGTCTCAAGCCTTCTTTCCACAGGCCTTTGAAGAGAGCTTCACACAAACATCTCAAAGTGCTGCCACCTACAGATCAGCTGTATTATTAGTAGCAATAGCTGACATTGTGTGACGAGCCCTTATTCACCTGACTTATTCCTGTCATAGTTCTCATCACCATCCAGGGCTCCTTTCCTTGGCTCCAATAAGAAAAATACATTTGACTTACGGACTACATATACAGCTTAAAATACAGGAAATGGTACATGGTCATGCTAAGGGATTCCCAGATTCAAATCCAGTCCATTGGCCATCAAAGAAGGGAGACATGGACAGGAAGTGACAGACAAAGATGTGACAATCTAAAGGATGAGAAATAAAAAGGCAAACAGTGGAGCTGTCCATTCCTACTTCCACTCAAACTTAAGCCTTTCCTTAGGGAATGGAGATCAGAAATTGACAATGAATGAGGCAGAAATGTGGGGAACAAATTCTGAATATTATGTAGGATGAACTTACCCAATGAGATCAGGTTGCTGTAGTTCTCCAACATCACATCCCTGTACAAGTCCCTCTGAGCAGGGTCCAGGCATTCCCATTCCTCCTGAGAGAAGTCAATGGCCACGTCCCTGAAAGTCACCAACAACTGAAACAACAAATCCATCATCTGTGAAAATATGGCAATGATTCTGAAATGAAATGAGAAGAAAATGGAGGAGGTAATTGAAGGAAGGGGGTAACACAAAACAACAGGAAATTGGTTGCCTAAACCATAGTATTAACCTGATTCTCTATCATTCCTGTTTCCACAGATAAAACTTCCTCTGTACAACAGAACAATTCCATTATCCAGAAAGGTCTGAGAATTTAAAAAGCCAGATGTGTGCAGTTTCTCATTTCAATAAAATACTGCATGCATTTATTTCACAGCAGATTTTAATTGCACAGATTAGGCTTTCAAATCCTTGATAACTAGTACATTCTCAATAAATACAAGTTCTTGCTCTCCCTGCTGCCTTTAAAGAAAAAGACTTTTAAAAAGATTTTTTTCCAAACAATGTTTACCAAATCTCTAGGTTAGAAAATAAAATTTGAATATAACCTAAGAATTTTTTGAAGATTCAGATTCATCAAGTTACAATATACTGTTACAGAATAATATGGACATATGATATTTCTATTTTATATACAAAATGATCTGCTTATTTGGGAGTATCTGAATTAGACAAATTCTCTAATGACTTTGAGCTCTTCAAATTTATAATTCTTAAGACAGTATTCGTCTGGCTTGTTTTATTTGCTGCTACTTTCCACGTTCCTAGGCTACAGCAAGGTAGCCTAGGATGCCAGTACAGGTGCACAGAGACATCACTCTGAACATTATGGGAAATCCCAAGGTAAACTTGACTATGATCATCCTCTCTCATTGGTTCCTGGGCAAGAGGGTTGTGGTAGGCAGAATAAAGGCCCCCCAGAAATGTCCACAACCTAATCCCTGAAACAGTAACAGTACTGACTCAATGTTAAAGAAAAGCTTGGTTGCTTAAATATAATTATTAATTTGCTTGACTTTGTAGATTATTCACTAAAACGGCCTCAGGAAAACAGGCTCTTCAACAGAGATAAGAGAAAATATGCAGACTAACAACTCTGGGAATGGGCTGACCAGCCTGATAAGAATAGGCTGACAGCAACTACAGAAGGCCAGAAAACACTGACCAAGAAAGCAATGACCTGAGACTGCACGTGGCACAAGAATGTTTTGATCATCATTTTTCCTGATTTCCCTTAAAAACCCCTGATACGGAGACACAACCCAGTGAAGTGGTCTTTGAACACTAGTCCACTGCCTCCCCTGAGATGCTGACTTCTTGAATAAAGCTAACCTTCCTTTCACCAATGCTCCTCTCTTGAGTTTTTGGCTTTCAAGTGACGAGTGGCCTGGAGCTGAGTTTGGTTACAAAACCTATGTATACCTTACCTTACATGGCAAAAGGGACTTTAGAAGGGCAATTAAATTAAGGACCTTGAGAGGGAATTATCCTGGATTATCCAGTTGGGCCCAGTGTGATCACATGGGTATTTATAAGCGATCGAGAGAGGCAGGTGAGTAAGAGAAGGAGATGTGACGATGAGAGCAAAGGTCAAAATGTTGTGATTGCTGGTTTTGAAAACAGATGGAGGCCACAAACCAGGGGCTGTGGACAGCCCTTAGAACCAGAAAAAGTAAGGAAACAGATTCTCCAGTCTTCTAGAACCTCCAGAAGGAACACGGCTCTGCTAATACTTTGATATTAGCCCTGTTGGACTGATTTCAGACTTCTGACCAGCAGACATATAAATCAAAATTGTATTGATTTAAGCCGCTAAATTAGTGGTTATTAGTTACAGCAGCAATAGGAAACTATATCAGGAACAAGAGCCCTTCCTTCATAGGACCCAATTCCCATCCAATCTTAAAAGTGTCACAGAAAATCTTGCCACACTGAGACTAGAAATATCCAACAAAAAGTGCTGTCACTTTCAAGTGGAAAACCCAGGTTTGTAGAGAAGATCAAACTTTGTCACGTGTCACATTTAAACACTCATTTCTACTTCACCAAACCGTGGTACTAATGTGCACCATTCTTAAAAGGAGGTATTTCTGTTCCCTCAGAGCTCTTGGCAGAAGACTATGCATGTGGACAATGTAGAATTACCTGCCGAATGAACATCTAAAAAGTGTCTGAAGAAGGGAGCAGCACTGAGGAGATGGGCTCTTTGCTACTACTACTTGCTAGAATGGGAGAGTAGTTTGGGAGCAGTTCCCTTAAGGGACCAAACAAGGCAGAAAATTCTGGGATAAACAAATCTGGTATTCACATTACACAACAAAATGATTGTACTTCAAAAAGGAAACAGTAACTCACGTGAGGCATGGTTTTTTAGAACTGTCAGAACTGATCAGTTTTCTAGGTTCCTCTCCTGGAGGTGTGTGAAGTCCACAGAAGCCAGTGCTGCAGAAGGAAAAAAAAGCCACAAAATTAGATTTGGCTGACAGCCCACAAAATTAACTCCTCAGAACTACCTTTATGTCCCCACTTTTGGGAGTTTGGAAAAAACTCAGTCCTTCCACAAACCCAATGGAAGCCAGCAGAAGGAATTCAGCCAGACCTTTCCTTAATCTCCATGTTAAACAGGACCCTAGGTGCTGCTACTTTTCCACAGAATCTTCTCCTCTGCAGTAGAACTGGGACATGCCCAGGGAGCCCTACACTATCCCCTTGGACCCAAACACTAAGTGAGGTGCTTTGCTCCCAATCTTAGGAAGGGGCTTCAGAGACCAAAATGTGGCCTCCTTTCAGATGTCATGAGTATCAGCTAGACTCACAGACATTTGATAGACACATCAGGGTCAACAGATGAAAACAGTCTCTATCAGAACACAAATGCCTGAGTTCATGGAGTCACAGCCTCATCCTGATTTATGATTCCCAGAATCTTGCAGTCAAGCATACCCTAAGTCTCAATCATGACAATTTGTAATTTTCTTGCGTAAGCATGTGAGAGCCTCTTTCTGAGGCTATCTGGAGGGGTCCCACCCTAAGTCACCTCATTAGCACGACCTCAGATGTGATCAAAAGTGGTTTATTATGCACAACAAGAGACACTCTTATCATTCAAAATATTCCAAAGATTTTTAGGAGCTCTGTGCCAGAAACAAAGAACAAATACCAAATTTATTTCTTCTTCATGTTGCCGTTCAAATGGGATCTCTCTCTATTGCCCAGGCTGGAGTGCAGTGGTAGGATCACAGCTCATTACACCTTTGACCTCCTGGGCACAAGTGATCCTAACTAAACCTACCTCAACCTCCTGGTAGCTGGGAACCACAGGTGCATGCCACCACAACCATCTAATTTTAAAAAATATTTTGCAGAAATGGGGGGCTTGCTATGTTGCTCAGGATGGTCTTTAACTCCTGGGCTCAAGCAATCCTCTCGCCTCAGCCTCCCTAAATGCTGAGATTACAGGCAAGAGCCACTATGCCCAGCCTGTATTTCTTATTATAACGCAAATACTAATGCAAAATTCTGAAATAAAATACAAGGAAACAAAAATCCACAAGCACATTTTTTTTTAAAGTCATGATTAACTTGGACTTGCCCAGTATCGAAAAGTTGATTTGATATTAGAATGTACATTGATATAATTCACGATGAAACCACCTTTGTAGAATCATAAACAATGAGAAAAATCTAACACGACTGGCTCCACTTTGCTTCTGAACTTACAGGCTAAAATTCTGTTTTACTTACTCTACTGTGGAGGCTGAGATAACTACGAGAGGGATTTAGTTTACAGTTAAACTTGGAGGCAAGGAAAACTAACTCCCCTCCTTGCTTGGAGACTAGAGGCATATTCATAAAGCGAGGTTAAATTTATGGCAGAGGCTTGGATTTTGCTGAAGACTGGGCATAAACCATGGTCTGCCAGTGCTTAGTTTCTTTTTTTGTAAACTGCTTACTTCCCCAGTCACAATAACTGCAGGTCACAAAATTTATAATTTTCTCAAGAACTCCTATAGATAAGGACACATTCATGAAACCTAAAGAACTGGTCTTTAAGATATTTTTCCAGATTTAGCATTTTGGTAGGCCAAGAGATGCCACTTCTTCCTGAGAACTACCCCTACTAGCTCCTGGAAGTGACTCACCTGTCCGAAAACACCATTAGAAGCTCCCATGATTTCATGCCCAGCCAATCAGTTTCTCCAGTTCCCCAGCCCTTGGCCTGCCAAAGTACCCTTTAGAAACCCTAGCCTCCAAATTCTTGGCGAGATGGGCTTGAGAGATTTCTTCCAATTCTCCTTGCTTGGATAGCCCTGAAATAATAACAATAATAATTATTATTATTATTATTCGAGACAGAGTCTCACTCTGTCACCCAGGCTGGAGTGCAGTGGCGCAATCTCGGCTCACTGAAACCTCTGCCTCCCAGGTTCAAGCGATTCTCCTGCCTCAGCCTCCCAAGTAGCTGGGACTACAGGTATGTGCCATCACACCCAGCTAATTTTTGTATTTTCAGTCGAAATAGCGTTTCACTACGTTGACCAGATGGTCTCGATCTCTTGACCTCATGATCTACCCACCTCAGCCTCCCAAAGTGCTGGGATTACAGGCGTGAGCCATTGTACCTGGCCCCTAAAATTATTAAATTCTGTTTTTGCTGCAATATTTGCTGTTCCCATTGGTTTTGGGGGAGCAATAGGCAGGAACAAACCTATCAGGCTGTGACAATGATAATGACAGATCTGTGGAAAAAAATCATATTATTTCTGTAAGGGTCAAAAAACATTGGGAAAATTCACTATCCATTCCTGAAAAACACTCAAAATAGAAATTGATGGCTATTTTAACATGATAGAAACAAGGCAAGAATATTCATGACTTTCACTACCATCTACCATTATATGAAACAGTTTATAAACCGATGTGAAAAGACAATAAGCAATAAGAACAGGAAAAGAAGATGTGAAACCCTCTCTATATGCAGATATGAGCACATGCCTGAGAAAAACCCATGACACTTAATGAAAAAAAAAACCTCCAACAAATAAGAGAACTTAAACTAGTAGGATATAAAGTTAGCATTAAAAGAAATGGCCTTTATATATAAAACAATAACTATACAGAAAATATAACCAAAAAAAAGTCATAAAAAAGGCAAAATACCAAGGCATAAGCTTAACAAGAATGCATAAAACATATAGGAGAAAAAACGTAAAATACTCCTGTAACACATAAAAATAGATTTTAACAAATGGCTAGAATAATGTTTCTTAACCTAGTTTCCATTATCTTCCCCACAGGAGCGATTTTAGACATTTATTTTCTAAATCATACCCCCAAGATGAAATTTTAATAGGAAAAATATACTAGATATCTATTTATGTGCTATATATATATATATATACCTGTGCTTTATAAATAAAAAGGATAAGTATAGAGCTTATTCTTTGTATTCAAAACAGGTTAAGAATGACTAAATAGGAATCCTAAGTAAAAGTTAAAATACAGGCACAGTGGCTCAAGCCTGTAATCTCAGCATTTTGGGAAGCCGAGGCAGGTTGATCACCTGAGGTCAGGAGTATGAGACCAGCCTGGCCAACACAGTGAAACTTCATCTCTACTAAAAATACAAAAATTAGCCTGGTGTGGTGGCACATGCCTGTAATCCCAGCTACTCAGGAGGCTGAGACAGGAGAATTGCTTGAACCTGGGAGGCAGAGGTTGCTGTGAGCTGAGATCGTGCCACTGCACTCCAGCCTGGGCAACAGAACAAGACTCCATCTCAAAAAATAATAATAAAAACTTTTTTTAAAAAGTTAAAACAAAAAAGCTAATAGCATTTAACTTTATAACTGTATTTGCTAAGTGACTTTTAATTTATTTACTCATAAATTATAATGCATCATATGACATAGAAGTCAGCAATTTATATAACATAAAAGCAATGTAATTTTTAAAATTCACTCAAAACCAGTTTTCCAGCAAAAAGTAAAACAATTAAAGAATCAATTTTCTAAAAGTTTTTAGTGACCTTAACTTTTGCTAAATAGAATAAACTTTTAACTAATTAGCTGCTAGATCTTTGTTTAGATATCCTCAATGTTTTGACTTTTCAACACTTGACACAATTGATGGATTTAACAATGTTAAATTTTATCCAAGCCCTGTGATGTTGGAAAACCACCACCATTTCAGATATCCTCCCAGCCTTTTTGCACTGGGAAAGGGTCGAATGCAAATAACCACCCTTCCCGATATGGCTTACATAATACTCAAGGATGACTCCCTTTTCTTTTTTAACCTATGGCAAGGCCAGGCAGAACCTCCAAATTCCCATGCTTTGTCTCATAAATGATTAGCTGAAAAATTAGACACCATTGACCAATCTGAGCAAAATGTCCACTAACTTCACTCTACCACCTTCAGTCAGGCTTATTCTCTTCTTCCAGGTCCTGAACTTTGGATGGTTCTTGATCCTCAGCCAGCATACTAATACAGAACAAACCCCTTACCGGCCTCTCCCCAGATGACTACAGAAAAGAACATCTCTAGCTCAACTATCCCTCAGCTCATCCCACTCCCCTGAATCTAATTCTTTCTTGCCTGTTTACTCTTCCCTATAAAAGAAAATTCCTTTATGCCTGACCTTTGCTGTGCCTGCAGATCTTATGCTTGAAGTGTTCTCCCAGTTACAACACCTCTTCCCTTACTGCAATGTTCCTGTGAATAAAGTCATTCCTTACCTACGTCTGGATTTGTTTTTTTATTTCACAGCTTGAATAACTTTTGTAGAATAATAAAACAAACTATTTTAATTTAACTGTAATTTAATCCTCCAAGCCATGGCATACACAAAAGCACTGAGGGTCAAATATGAACAACATCCACATGACAGCCAATGTGCACGCAGCATGCCGCCTCTTGAATTATGACTTCAAGATTGAGTAAGTTCTCCAACTCCAGCCACCCACTTGCCATAGCTTTGTAGCACTGATCCTTTTTTTTTTTTTTTTTGGTAGCACTGATCTTGCATACATGATAATGTACAATTTATGAGCTTAACATCTATGTTGCTTGTGTGATACCAAGAAAAACCAGTAAGAGAGAGGGTAAATAATGAGAAACAGGCTACGCACCATGGCTAACACCTGTAATCTCAGCACTTTGGGAGGCTGAGGCACGTGGATCATGAGGTCAGGAGCTCAAGGCCAGACTGCCCAAGATGGTGAAACCCCCTCTATACTAAAAATACAAAAATTAGCCAGGGTGGTGGTAGGCACTTGTAATTCCAGCTACTCAGGAGGCTAAGGTAGAGAATTGCTTGACCCAGGGAGGTGGAAGTTGCAGTGAGCTGAGATCGTGCCACTGCATTCCAGCCTGGGCAACAGAGTGAGACTCTGTCTTAAAATAATAATAATTAAAATAATAATAATGAGAAATAAGATTTTGTTTCTTATTTTATAGTATAGTTGAGCTTTGAAGCGCCACAAGCCATTGTACTAAGATTTTGTCCTCCCTGCTAATCAATTTTCATCTCCTTGGAGGCAATATCATCTTCATTAAGAATACATGGATTGGCTGTGCGTGGTGGCTCACATCTGTAATCCCAGGGAGGCCGAGGCAGGTGGATCACTTGAGGTCAGGAGTTCGAGACTAGTCCTGCCAACATGGCTACTAAAAATACAAAAATTAGCCAGGCATAGTTGTGGGCACCTGTAATCCCAGCTACTCAGGAGGCTGAGGCAGAGAACTGCTTGAACCCAGGAGGCAGAGATGCAGTAAGCCGAGATTACACTACTGCACTCCAGCCTGGGCGACAGAGTGAGACTCTGTCTTGTAATAATAATAATAATAACGAGAAATAAGATTCTGTTGGGTATAGTTGAGCTTTGAAACACCACAAACCACTGTACTATCTAAGATTTTGTCCTCCCCCATAACCAATTTTCACATCCTTGGAGGCAATATCATCTTCATTAAGAATACATGGGTTGGCTGTGCATGGTGGCTCACGCCTGTAACCCCAGGGAGGCTGAGACAGGTGGATCACTTGAGGTCAGGAGTTTGGGACCAGCCCAGCCAACATGGCTCCTAAAAATACAAAAATTAAAATGTTGGATACTGTAAAAAAGAATGAAATCATGTCCTCTGCAGCAACAGGGATGTGGCTAGAGGCCATTATTCTAAGTGAATTAACACAGAAACAAAACCAAATACCACATGTTCTCATTTCTAAGTGGAAGCTAAGCACTGAGTACACATGGACATAAAGATGAGAACATGGATGCTGGCAACTACTAGAGCAGAGAGAGAAGGAGGAGGGCAAGGGATGAAAACCCACCTATCAGGTACCCTGCTCACTACCTGGGTGACTGGATTATTCATATCCCAAACGTCAGCATCACACAATACACCCATGTAACAAACTTGTACATGTACCCCCTGAATCTAAAATTAAAAGTCAAAATTTTATTTTTAAATAGTTGGATACTGGCATATGAATGAAAAAAAAAAAGGTCAATGTAACAGAATAGAATCTCTCGTCTCTCGGGAAAGATGGATTATTCAGTAAATGTTACTGGAGAAAGGTAAAATTGGATCCCCATTTTATACCACATACCAAAGTTAACTCCACATGTCTAAGAGATCTAAATATTAAAAAATAAATCGGCCAGGCACAGTGGCTCATGCCTGTAATTCTAGCACTTTGGGAGGCCAAGGCAGGTGGATCACCTGAGGTCAGGAGTTCATGACCAGCTTGGCCAATATGGCAAAAGCCAGTCTCTAGAAAATATACAAAAATTAGCTGGGCATGGTGGTGGGTGCCTGTGGTCCCACCTACTTGGGAGGCTAAGGCAGAAGAATCATCTGAACCCAGGAGGCGGGGTTTACAGAGAGCCAAGATCTTGCTACTGCACTACAGCCTGGGTGACAACAGCAAAATTCCATCTCAAAGAAAAAAAAAATCATAAAAATGCGAGAAGGAAAAACAGATTGTCATTCTTAACTTCAGAGGGGAAATTCTATGTCTTACAATCATATGAATAAATGTTACTACATTTAAAAATTGCCTAAAGAATACAAACAGAAAGATGACAAAATGGGAGAAAATGTCCGCACCTTAAAGCAAAAACAGAGACTCTTAAAATCCAAAGAGCAAATAGAAAGTCATTATTTTAAATGGACAATAGGCAATTCACAAAAAACAAAAATTAATGGCCATTAAACATTTAAAATATATTCATCCTCATTTAAATAAGAGAAATTCAAATTGAAACTAAACTGAGAAGACTTCTGATTCCAATACCATTAAGATCCTATCGGACTAACTTCCTTAAAGATACACCTATAGATCTGGACGTAATACAAAAAGCAACTAATTGAAGGTGCTGGGCAATGAACTGAAGCAGTATTCCTGCAAAAAAAATGCACACTTGAATTGAACCATGAGGAAACAACAAACACATATAAACTAAGAGACAATCTACAAAACATCTGGCCTGTAGTTTTCAAAAAAGTCAGGATCACAAAGGATCAAAGAAAAGTCCAGGAATTGTTTCTGATTAAAACAGACTAAAAAGATGTGATAACTAAATGAAATGTTTGATCCTAGATATGACTCTGGACTGGATGCCAGATAAGGGGCAAAAAAGGCTATAAGGACAAAATTAGAAAAATTGGTGAAATTCTTCTATGAACTCTGGATTAGACAATTATTATATCTCTGCTACATTTCTTCATTTTAATCAATGAACTACAGTTATAATCCCTGTGCTCAGAAAATACAATAATGTAATTATAAAGGAAAATGATGTCTGAAAATTACTATCAAGTAATTCAGAAGAAAAATATATATGTAGAGAGAATTAGCAAACAAAAAAGCAAAATGTTAAAAACTGGTAAATATGTAAGGGCATAGGATAGTTTTTTCTACTATTTTTGCAAATTTTCTTTAAGTGTAATACTATATCAAAATAAAATTTTTAATAAATCACTGCTATGTGAGTATTGATTTTTAATTAAGAGACTTAAAGAGGCATAGCCAAATGTAATCCATGAACCTTAAATATAGCAAAATATAAAAACCGAAAGAAATCTAAAATTCTCTATCTTAACAGTAGTTACAGTTATTGTTTTCAAACAATTATATTTTAGAATAAAGAACATAAATTATATTAACATTTTAGCAACCAATATTGTTAGCATAAAAGAGAGATACAAGTATAAAATCAAATAAGAAAACTCTATTACTTGTCTGAACTGAAATATTATTATGAATTCACAATTCATGATTTATAGTTTAAAAACAAGTTATTAGCTTTGTTCCATGAAATGGCTGGAATAAATGACAGCCCTATGGCAATGAGAAACTCTAATGCCCACACAGTGGTCACTGTACACTATATACCACAAGAGGAATCAAAACTCCTTAGAGAAATGGCTCATTTCAGGCCTGGCACAGGAAATGTACAAACAAGGTGATCTTGGGATCTGTTCTGCCAGAAAGCAGGTACACTATCAACTCTACTAGAATCATGTCAGAGAGACACAGGAACTGCCTGGAAAGGACTACCACTGGCTTAATAAAGAGCAGTTTGATATAAAAAAGAATAATGCTAGCAATAGTTTAAAACAAACGGTATTCAAATCAAACTCATTCACTTTTGGAACTCCTTAGAAGTTTGTAGGACACCAACTCATTTATCTGAAAATTAGTACATAAAGAGAAAGAATGAAATCAATTATTCTGCCTTTCCGTATGAATGTGTCTGTGTGGTTTGTTTTTTTTTTTTTGAGACCAAGTTTCACTCTTGTTGCCCAGGCTGGAGTGCAACAGTGGGATCTTGGCCACAACCTCCACCTCCCAGGTTCAAGCAATTCTCCTGCCTCAGTCTCCTCAGTAGCTAGGATTACAGGCATGTACCACTACGCTCGGCTAATTTTGTATTTTCAGTAGAGACGGACTTTCTCCATGTTGGTCAGGCTGGTCTCAAACTCCCGACCTTAGGTGATCTACCCACCTCAGTCTCCCAAAGTGCTGGGATTATAGGTAGGTGTGAGCCACCAGGCCCGGCCATAAACTGTATTTTACGAAAACCAAATACTTGATGAAGAAAAGTTCTTATATATAGAAGAACTGTAAATGCAGAAAGAATTGAGAGAATTTTTACAAATCACCATATGTAACCCTTAATGAAATAATGGGCAGGGCGTGATGCCTCATGCCTGTAATCTCAGTACTTTGGGAGGCTGGGATGGGTGGATTACATGAGGTCAGGAATTGGAAACCAGCCTGGGCAACATGGTGAAACCCCATCTCTACTAAAAATACAAAAATCAGCTGGGCGTGGTGGCACATGCCTATAATCCCAGCTACTCAGGAAGTTGAGGCAGGAGAATCACTTGAACCAGGAGTTGGAGACTGCAGTGAGCTGAGATTGCACTGCTGCATTCCAGCCTGGGTGAGAGAGGAAAAAAAAAATGAATGAATCTTGGTATCAATCATAAGTGAATGCTAACCTTTAGGTCAGTGCTTCTTATCCTTTTTAAAATTTTCCATGGTCATATCCCTAGGAGCCTTTTTAGATACTTTTCTCTAATACTCACCACTCTCATGAAATTTTATTACCATAGATATACTATATATATATATATATATATATATATATATATATATCTACTGTGGCCCTTTGGAGGACCACAGATCATTGTCATACCTATGAGTTTTTGTCCTCTTCCTTGTCAAAAACAAGTTTCACCCCCTTGTGGGGGTTATATCCTCCACCCTCATTGAGAATGCATGCTAATTAAGGTGCAAAAAAGGAAAGGATTAACTGAACAACATTTAAACACATCAATATGATATCACTGAAAGTGGGACACCAGACTGTAAGGGCCTCATGATGTGATGTAACAGGAAGTGCACAGTGCCAACTACGAATTACTTTTCCCTAAAATGGTGATTTAGGGAAAATCTGATCTGAATCTGATCAAGCCTCTAGATCTAACTGCCTGTTTACAGAAATATGAAGGAATGGAAAAAAAATTATATGACAATACAAGGAAGCAATTAGCTAAAAGCAGAATACAGAATATTCTACAGGACAAATGATCTAGTTTTTCTACAAATTAACAGTACCAACTGAAACAAACCAAAACAAAACACAGGAGGGAAACTGTCATGGATTAAAGAAGTTTAAGAGTTTTGGCCACCAAGTGCAATGTGTGAACTCTATCTTGAGCCAGATTTGAACAAACCTACTGTAAAAATATGTCTTTGAAGGAATTGGGAAAATCTGAATATGAGGTTATACCCATATTCAAAAATTTTTTATTTCATATTATGAAATAACCACCACGCTGTGGTTATACCAACATAAGAAACAAACTTAGTTTTGTTTATTTGTTTTTGAGATGGAGCCTTGCTCTTTTGCCCAGGGTGGAGTGCAATGGCGTGATCTCGGCTCACTGCAACCTCTGCCTCCTGGGTTCAAGCAATTCTCTTGCCTCAGTCTCCCAAATAGCTGGGATTACAGGTACCCGCCACCACGCCCGGCTAAATTTTGTATTTTTAGTAGAGATGGGGTTTCATTATGTTGGCCAGGCTGCTCTAGAACTCCTGACCTTGTGATCTACCAGCCTCGGCCTCCCAAAGTGCTGAGATTACAGGCGTGAGCCACCACGCCCGGCCCTGTTAGTTATTTTTTTTAATGTTGGTATAACAGCATTGTGGTTATTTTAAAATATGTCCTTTTTGGTCACATATGTATAGGAGGATAAAATACAATTTTGAAATACTACAGGAAAATAGGGGAAGGATTGATACAAAGGTATTTACAAATGTTTTTAATTACAGCTAGGTATTGGACATGTTGGGGTTTGTAGTATTCTCTACCCTGCTTGAAAACATCCACAATAGTTAAAATTTTTAAAGTCTTCAAATTTCCCTCCAGAAAAATAGTTCATCAAACTCTTAGACCATTAGGTGGAAAGGAGAGGTGTAGTGTGGCTGGGGAGTAGAGCTAGACTGATTAGCCCAACCCGGAGCATCACTTATGGGGTGCCTAAGGACCAGTCACTAGAATGGCTGGTTCTTCCTTAGGAAGATGTTGATGGAGGTAGAAAATGTTTCGGAAAGGAAGAAATGTGAGGTTAGAAAGAAAAGAGGAACTTCACACAAGACTTTCAGAAGTGCGATATTCTTTTCCTCTGGGTGCCTCTCTTAGAAAACACAGAACAGACAAAAGAAAAAAGAATCATAGAACATCAGAGCTCTCACAGCAGACAAAACAATTTAGAATCACACCAACCTCAGGAGAGGGATTAGTCTTCCCCATAGGGCTCTCAAGCTACATCTTTAACAGTGGTGTTTTCCTAAGATACCTCCAGGGGTAAAGCCTCACTATCAGGGAAACTTCAAAAGAGCCTTTTTCTCTGCCAAGGAACTGCAGCAGCTGTAGTCGCGCGATTCTCAGCCGTCCGTGTCACACGAGGAGTACCGAAGCCCGGGAGGGGCTAAGGGGTAGGAGCATTACCAGGCGGCAGGTGAGCCCAACCCGCGGCCGCACAAGCGCACACGCACACGTCCAGAGCGGAGGAACACTTCTAGTAACACACGCCTCTCTCTCTAGGCTCCCTATCTCAAAGTGATGGTGCCGATTTTACCCGCGGAAAGGGGCTCCAGGGTGCACACTCATAAATTCGGAAAGGAGGAACACACCTAGCATCATGCCCCAGCGAATCCCGGAACCAAAGTGACGATGCCGACACCCCTCCGCGCTCGCAAGGTCAACTTCCATAAGTAATTAGCCTAGAGCACTGTCCCTTTCCTGTCAGCACCGAGCCCCAGCCAGGACACCGGTATTTCCAGCACCATACAGGAGCTTATTTTTCTAAGCTGCAACCCAAAAGCGGCGTGCGCTCCGGCTGAGCCCACCTACTCACCTGGCGGCTGCAGACAAGCTCCGTGCGTCAAGACGTAACGGCGTTAAGTGTACAACGCGTAAATGACGTGGGGGCCTTCGGGAAACGTAGTCTACAGCTGGAAACCGGCCGGGTCGTGTCTGCGCAGGCCCAGCGGCTGTCATAGAGTCCCGCACTCCAGAACCGAGCGATCCCTGAGGTTCCTTTGCTCGAACTGTGGGTCTTACCCTGCTACGATCTGAGCCTACCCTATTTCATTATACTCAAGTAACGCCCCAGAAATTCCAGAGACTCTCACACAAAGAGGTTGAGCCTTGCCGTGGTGCCTTCAGGGGAATGTCGTCCCGGGATAGAAGAGCTGTAAAAGGCTGTCAGGTAAGGTCTAGATTTCTCTCTGACAGAGAGTTCTGGCCGTGACGCAGTGGCCACGATACCGGGTTGCTGCCCAACGGTGTTTGGAAGTGTGACGCATTCTTCACGGCCGTGTGTGTGTCTGTGGGCGCGCGTGTCTGTGTCCGAGTGTCCTCTGTGGGAGCAGAGGGGACAGTGGCCATGCCTGTGTGATGTGCGTCAGATTGTGCTTGACACTGTGACAGAGGATATTAGTGGCGCATTTAGGATTGTGTGCGGAAGGGTCTTTGGAATGGTTTGATTATAGCTTTGAGGGTGATGTCTGTGATTAATCAGATTTAGCATGTGACTGAGTATCTTACAACCTGTATGAAATTGATTTTTCTTTGCATGGTCATGAATTTAAGATAGATTCCTATGAAATTATATAAATTCAGTGAATGATGCATTGAGAGTTCACCTGTGGCAGTGAATGTGGGGAGAGAAGTGTGTGAGCACAGTACTGTGAGGATGGGCACGATTGTATGCAGAGCTGTGTTACAGTGATATCTCCTGGCTTCAGTTTTCTCACCTGTAAAGTTAGGGTGTCAATCGTGTAATGCTTTGGAACAATGCTTTTTAGTACAAATTTCTGCAAAACTGGGTTCCATGTTTTTATATCTGTGCTCTCCACTACAGTAACCAATAGCTACATATGGCTATTGAGAAATTGAAATGTGGCTGGTTTGACTGAAGAACTGAATTTTTAAAATTTTGTTCAATTTTTTTTTTTTTTTTTTTTTTGAGACACTGTCACATTACGTCACCCGGTGCCAGGCTGGAGTGCAGTGGCGCGACCTCGACTCACTGCAACCTCCGCCTCCCGGGTTCAAGCAATTCTCCTGCCTCAGCCTCCTGAGTAGCTGGGAGTACAGACGCGCGCCACCATGCCCAGCTAATTTTTTTTGTATTTTTAGTAGAGCAGGGTTTCATCATGTTGGCCAGGATGATCTCGATCTCCTGACCTTGTGAGCCACCCGCCTCGGCCTCCCAAAGTGCTGGGATTACAGGCGTGAGCCACTGCGCCCAGCCAATTTTGTTCAATTTTAATAAATCTAAATGTAAACAGCTACATATGGCTAGTGATCTTCCTACTGAACAGTATAATCTGAAGCATTAATTTGCCTTTAATATTTGAAGGGGGTAAAAACTTAATTCATCTATCAAATGTTTGAAAAATGAAATTCTTAAAATTTCTTTTTTAAATTTCAGATAATTGTAGATTCATATGAGGCTGTAAGAAGTAATAGAGACATTGTGTGTTATTCTCAACTTAGTCTTCTCCAATGATAACATCTTGCAGGACTATCTTATGACAACCAGGATGTTGACATTGATCAAAACAGATCATTTCCATCACCACAAAGATTTGTTGTGTTGCCCTTTTATAGACACATGCACTTTCTTCCTTCTTGTTTGAAGATATTCGTGTCAACATTAATGATAATGTGGGCATACCTCGTTTTATTGTTAGTCATTTTATGCAGATACTGTGTTTGTTTGTTTTAAAGAGATAGGGTTGGCCAGGCATGGTGGCTCATGCCTGTAATCTCCGAACTTTGGGAGGCCAAGGCGAGCAGATTATGAGATCAAGAGTTCTAGACTAGCCTGACCAACATGACGAAACCCTATCTCTACTAAAAATACAAAAATTAGCCGGGTGTGGTGGCGCATGCCTATAATCCCAGCTACTCAGGAGGCTGAGGCAGAAGAATCAGTTGAACCCAGGAGGCGAAGGTTGTAGTGAGCCGAGATCGTGCTATTGCATTCCAGCCTGGGTAACAGTGCGAAACTCCATCTCAAAAAAAAAAGAGAGAGAGACAGGGTCTCACTGTCACCCAGGCTGCAGTGCAGTGGTACAGTTATAGCTCACTGTAGCCTCGAATTCCTGGGTTCAAGGGATCCTCTTACCTCAGTCTCCCAAGATACTGTTATTTATAAATTGAAGGTTTGTGGCAACCCTGCATTGGGCAAATCTATCAAGCTCCATTTTTTTCAGCAGTATATGCTGACTTCTTGTCTGTCACATTTTGGTAATTCTTGCAGTATTTCAAATTGTTTATTAATATTGTATCTCTTAAGGTGATCTGTGATCAGTGATCTTTGATGTCATGTTGTAACTGTTTTGGGGCTTCATAAACCATGTCCATATAAGTCGGCAAACTTAATCCATAAATGTGTGTGTTCTGACTGCTCTAGCAACCAGCTTTTCCCCCATCTCTCTCCTGTCCTCAGGCCTTCCTGAGACACAGGTCTATGAGAGTTAGGCTAGTTAATAATCCTACAGTGGGCCAGGTGTGGTGGATCACACCTGTAATCCCAGCACTTTGGGAGGTCAAAGTGGGTGGATCAATCACGAGGTCAGGAGTTCAAACCAGCCTGGCTAATACGGTGAAACTCCATCTCTACTAAAAGTACAAAAATTAGCCAGGTGTGGTGGCGCACGCCTGTAGTCCCAGCTACTCAGGAGGTTGAGGCAGGGAGGACTGCTTGAACCTGGGAGGCGGAGCTTGCAGTGAGCTGAGATTGTGCCTCTGCACTCTAGCCTGGTGATAGAGTGAGACTTTGTCTCAAAAACAAACAAATAAATAAAAATAATCCTATGGTGGCCTCTAAATGTTCAAGTGAAAGGAAGAGTTGCATGTCTCTCAACTTTAAATCAAAACCTGAAAATGGTTAAGCTTAGTGAGGAAGGCATGTCAAAAGCTGAGCCAGGCTAAAAGCCAGGCCTCTTGCACCAAACATTCACACTGTGAATACAAAGGAAAAGTTCTTGAAGGAAACTAAAAGTGCTATGCCAGTGAACACATGAATGATAAGTCAAACAGCTTTATTACTGACAGGGCAACGGGTTCTTACATATCACACCAAAGGCACAAGCAACAAAGGAAAAAATAGATAAATTAGACCTTATCAAAACTAAAACTTTTATGCTTTAATTAAATGATACTATCAAGAAAGTTAAAAGACAGTACACCTGTAATCCCAGCACTTTGGGAGGACAGGGTGGGTAGATCACTTGAGGCCAGGAGTTCAAGACTGGCCTGTCAACATAGTGGTCAACTGTCTCTACTAAAAATACAAAAAATTAGATGGGCACGGTGGTTCATGCCTGTAATCCCAGCTATTCAGGAGGCTGAGGCATGAGAATCACCTGAACCCGGGAGGCGGAGGTTGCAGTGGGCCAAGATCACACCACTGCACTCCACTCTGGGTGATGGAGTCAGACCCTGCCTCAAAAAATTTTTAAAGATAGTACAGAATGTAAAAAAATAATAATAAAAATAAAAAGACAGTACAGAATGGAAGAAAATAGTTACAAATTACATATCTGATAATGATCCAGTATCCAGAATGTAAAGAACTCTTACAACTTAAAAACAAAAAAGACAGCTCAATTAAAAAATGGGTAAAGGACTTGAATGCACATTTCTTCAAAGATAATATATAAATGGCAAATAAACACATGAAAAATCATTAACATTATTAGTCATTAGGGAAATGCAAATCCAAACCACTCTGAGGTGCCATTTCATACCCACTAAGATGAGAATAACAATTTTTTTTTTAAAAAAAGGAAAGAAATAGGTTATTGAATCTGTGGATAAATTGGAACCTTTAGTTCATTGCTTCAAGATTTGAAGGGGGTAAAAAACTTAATTCATCCAGCTAATATTTGAAAAATGAAATTCTTAAAATTTATTTTTTGAGAGTAAAAATAATGATGCTGGTAAGAATGTAAAACGGTACAGCTGCAGGAAATAGTTTTGTGGTTCCTCAAATAGTTAAACATAGAATTGGTGTTTTACCCAATAATTTCACTCAAGGGTATTTTACCCAAAGGAATTGAAAACATGCTTTCAAGCAAAAACGTGTACATGAATGTTTATATCAGCCCTACTTACAAAAGCCAAAAGGTTGAAACAACCCAAATGTCCATCCACTGATGAGTGGAGAAAGAAAATGTTCATCCATCCAATGGAGTCTTATTCAGCCATAAAATGAAGTTAATTACTGCTTTTAAATCCTATGCTGAGTGAAAGAAGACAGACACGAGATCACATATTGTGTGATTCCTTTATATGGGAAATCTAGAACAGGCAAATGCATAGAGACAGAATCAGATTAGTGATTGCCAGGAGCTAGGGTAAGGGAGAGAATAGGAGTAACTGCTTAATGTATATGAGATCTCCCTTTGGAGTGATGAAATGTTTGGAGCTAGATAGAGGTGATTTGCACAACAATGTGAATGTACTAAATGCCGCTGAAGTGTACTCTTTAAAATGGCTAACGTCATGTGCATTTTACCTCAGAAAAAAGAAAAAAGCCTTATTAGCTTGCATTTCTTGAATTTCGTCATATTTCATTCATTACTACATTCATTCCTTCTCATTCTCTCTACCCTCTGAACTCTAATATTTTCACAAATTGAGAAAATACGGTAATTCCTGTAATGCCACCACCTAGATACAACTACTGTGAGCATTACATTTAAAATTGTTTACCTGTTTTTTTAATGAACGGGCATATATGAAATGTATATTTTTCACTAAACATATTGTTTTGTAACTAACCATCTTAGAACAACATGTAATGAACATGGGATCTAAATAATGATCTGTATGAGGAACTGGCAAATTATAGCCAGCCCTGAAACCAAATTCAGCCCTCTGTCTTTTTTTGTACAGCCTGCGAGATAATGATGGTTTTTATGTTTTTAAATGGTGGGGATGAAAATATTATTTCAAGACACGTTAAAATTATATGAATTCCAGATTTCCATATTCATAAAAGTATCATTGGAACACTGTTCCATTTTTTAATTTATCAATTTTCTCTGGCTCCTTTTGCACTATGTGGTAGCACTGCATACTTCTGGTAGGCTGAATGGCCCACAAAGCCTGAAATATTTATTATGTGGTTATTTGCAGGAAAAGTTTGCTGACTCCCAATCTATATTATTTCTGATGGCTAATTTATTTTCTATTATGTGAGTACACTAGAACTTATTTAACCTGTTCTTTATTCAAGTCTAATTTATGTTTTTATCTAGCTTTTTCCATTTTAAAATTATCTGTACCTGCCTGCATATATTCTAGTGAACATATATAATCATTTTCCTTAGACAGGGTTCTAGGAGTGGGATTACTGAAATATCTGGCTCACATTATTAAATTCTGCTAATATAAATTTCTAATTTACCCTCTTTCAGGTGGCAGCAGTGTATAACATGGTGTGAGGGTATCTATTTTACTCCAGTTTAACACATTATCCTAAGTCTTTTAAATGTTACTGTGTTGTAAATGTAAAATGCTATTTGCGACTTTAACATACATTATCGTAATGAGTAGCAACATTTAAGAGCTTTTAGTCATTACTTCTGTTATTATTCACGCTTGGGTTTCATTAGGTATAGTAAGAAATTCTGGGTATCAGTGACAGGAGCACAGCTGAAAAAGAACTGGCTTTGTAATTGGAGAATTGTTGATTCAGAATTCAAATGTCTTGTTTATTAGCAGTGGATTTAGGTTTCTGTTTTTCTGATGTTGGAGATAATAATGACATTATAGGGCTGTTCTAAGGATTAAATATCTATATATAAGGTATGCATCACAAAAGTTGATTTTTTTTATTGCTGCCAGGGTCATAAATTTACTTCTCCCTCCAGTTTGAGTACTGAGGGAGAAGGCAGAGTGAAGAATGTCCTGCAGGGACCCTGGGGACTCTTCCGATTGAGGGAAATGGGGAGTGGTGAGCCCTGAGGATTGTGAGTGTTCCAGTTCAGGCTAGGAGAAAGGATCCCAGTATGCAAGTATAATTTTGCAATGATAAAGGCCATTATGAATTGTCTATGCCAGGGATCAGCAAATTTTTTTTTATAGAAGGCCAAATAGGAAGTATTGTAGGCTGTGTGGCCCATACGGTCTCCATTGCAACTACTCAACTTGGCGATTGTAGCTTTCTGAAAGTAGCCATAGTCAGGAGTAAAATGAGCATAGCTGTGTTCCATTCCAACTTTATTTACAAAAGCATATGGGCAGGCAAGATTTGGCCCATGGGCCATAGGTTGCAAACTCTTAGTCTGTTCTATCTTTCATCTTTAAGTCAGGGGAGGCCAGGAAGCTCCTAAGGCCATGAAGGCAGTCTGCTTTGGATAATGTGGTCTGTCCCCTTTGGATGGTGAGAATCGAGGGCAGAGATTCTACTCTAGGCAGCTCTGAACATCCCAGCCTTGGGCCTAGATAAGTATTCTCATAGTGGGGATGGGCCCAGAACTCTCCTGCTGAAATATAGGTCATGTGTTCTAATTCAGGAGAACCCTTACACTGTGTCCATCCTCCCACAGCCAGCTTCCCTTGGTGTGGTGAGGGTGTGTAGGATGGAGGTGAGGGAAGTTTAGGGGGAGGTGTTTGCAAGCAACAATGGAAAATCGAAGATTATTAATTTATATCATGTTGTTATCTCTGCAGCAAGCCTAGTCTCATTGCCTCATTTTTTTCTCCTCTAACTCAGGCTTCTCTGAACTTTGTTTCTCCAGCAGAAGAACCCTGGGAAAGACTGACCAGTTCTTGTGAGTCTAAAACCATGGCCCATGTAAGTTACAGTTTCTCTTTCCTTCTTTAGACTTTTGTTTTTAAAGATCATGTGAACATTTTCACTCTTTATGCTGACACTTCTTTTTTTATTATTATTATTTCTTTTGTTTTTTTCTACTTACTCATCTGAATGCTGACACTTCTTAACAGAATTTTTTTTTGTCTTACTCTGTCGCCAGGCTAGAGTTCAGTGGTGCAATCTCAACTCACTGCAACATCGGCTCCTGGGTTCAAGCAATTTCCTTGCCACACCCTCCTGAGTAGCTGGGATTACAGGCGTGTGCCACAACTCCCAGCTAACTTTTTGTATTTTAGTAGGGACAGGGTTTCCCCATGTTGGCTAGGATGGTCTCGATCTCCTGACCTTGTGATCTGCCCGCCTGGGCCTCCCAAAGTGCTGGAATTACAGGCATGAGCCACTGTGCTGGGCCCAGAAGTTTTTCTTACTCCTCACACTCCCAAGCCCCTCCAGTGTGCCCCCTCTCTCTTAACCAATATTCACATGCACATTGACCAAATCATTCAGGTTACTCAATCTCTGTCTAGAGCAGAGATGGAGCAGACATGAAGTTCCTAGAGGGAGGGACTTTACCATCCTTTGTCAGATCTGAGGTGTAATGAAACCAAGAATGGATTCATTTGACTACACATAGGAAAGCACTGAAGTTTTCCACAGATCCTGCATCTAGATACAACGCAGTATAATACTGATTGGCCTCAGTTTCAGTATGTAGTTGGGGCCTGCTTATAGAGAGACCGGGGGGTCTTTCCTGAGAATCTCTGAGGCAAAACCTATAATACGATGCATTTTGTGGTTGAACGGAATGTGCTAGTCTTGACATCAGTATGATTCTGGTTCATTACATCAGTATTAATCTCAAGAACAAAGAAGGTGCATAGTATTTATAAGAAAATCATCCAGATACATAAATATTAGATAACTGTATTCTCCCAGATTTTCAGTGAGGTACTATGGACTTGAACTTCTGAGTTTGCCACTGTACTCCAGGCAACAGAGTGAGACCCTTGTCTTGACTGATCAATCGACTGATCAATAGATAGACAGATAGATAAAGGAAAAAGAGGAGGTAGGATTCTTCTTTTTTAAAATTTATTTAATAAGTGGTTTTTCTTATTTATTATTAAGTAATAATTTATTGAGGATTTTGAGGTAGAAATATAGTTTATGTGCTTGTATCCAGTTTAAATGAGTTGGGAAACATGTATTTGTTCCCAGAAATGTTTTGAGTACTTCAAGAACCCCATAATATATAGGAAATTTTGTATACAGAAGCTGGATTCTTCAAGAAAATGAGGTGACTCTGCTTTAGAATACTGGGTTCCTTTCTTCTACGTTTATCATAAGCTTTCAGCCCCAGCCTAGAGTTTGGTATAGTATCCCTTGCAGCAACGAACCTTTTATCTCCTTTTCTTCTTTTTAAAATACTCGTTCTATAATTTCACCAGTAATATGTTGGTTTATGTTTCAGGCATTGGTGACGTTCAGGGATGTGGCTATAGACTTCTCTCAGAAGGAATGGGAGTGCCTGGACCCTACTCAGAGGAAATTGTACAGAGATGTCATGTTGGAGAATTACAATAACTTGGTCTCACTAGGTAAGGTCACCTATGTCAAATAATGTAGACTCTGCTCTCTGAAATAGTAGCTTTCTCTTCCACAAATTTAGGACTAATTATTAAGAAACTAGCTGAATTTCTTCTCTCTTCCTCAAGAAATTGACTGAACTTCGATGGTTTGTGAATGGCACTTCCACTAAATGCCTTTATTTTCACCATACCTCACTGAGCCTCATGAAATGTTCCTTAATCCATTCCTGTAACTGCGTCTTCCTTAATAGTTAAGAGACTGGATTTGAATTTGGGGGCATTTACTCCAAAACCAATGTCAGTGAAATCAGGTTTCACATTGCATTTGAGCTCAGAATTGCTATGAATGCTGTTATTCGGTAACCTGTCTGTGAGGATAACAGCCACACCCAGGGTGTACAATTTATATGTCACGGTTTAGACCAACAAAATTGATTTAAAATTAAAGTGAGTGCATTCTACTTCCTAAAACAAACATTTTCTTTTACTGATTTGTGATTGAAAGTTTTACCTAGTGGGTACTATGCTCAGTACCTGGGTGTGAAATCAAATGTACCTCAAACCTTAGCATCACACAATATTCCTAGGTAACAAACCTGCACATGTGGCCCCTGTATCTAAAATAAAAGTGGAAATTAGTTAAAGTAAAATAAAATCTATTAACTTAGCATCTAATTTTAAATGAATATCTCAGCAAGAACCTAGAAATACCTTAGGAAGTGTCTTGTTTTGCTCAAAGTAAATTAAGAATGACAAAAATAATAATAGCTAATAGAGTGCTTACTATATACCAGGCACTGTTCTAAGTATTAGCTATGATATAGGTACTACTTTTATTTTCCTTTTACAGATGAGAAAACTGAGGACCAAAGAATTTAAGCAGTTTGTTTACAATCATTAGTCCACAGGTAGCAGAGTAGAATTTGGACCCACACAGGCTGGCTTCACAGTCTGTGCCCTCAATAACTACTGCCTCTCAATAGAGCCAGCCTGTATGAGTTTTAATTCCAAAATCAATTAAAATTCTCCTGGATGAATTTTAATTCCCCTGCCCATCAAGTTTCTTTATTCTCTAGGATCCTGAGGTTACACTTAAGTTGAATATTCTTTAATCCTATCAGTTTTCTCTGAAGTCTTTATTGAAATCACGTTGATCCATATAAATTTAACCAAGTCTCAAACTGTTTTTGAACTTGCAATGTTTTACTTCTATATATTTTTTTATTTCTTTCTTATAAGCAGGATATTCTGGCTCAAAGCCAGATGTGATTACCCTATTGGAGCAAGGGAAAGAGCCCTGTGTGGCGGTGAGGGATATGACAGGAAGACAGTACCCAGGTGAGTTGAGAGTTCATCAGGCAGATGGGGGCTCTCATTGCCAGTCATGACCAGCTGCTGAGGGAGCATATACAGGCTTTGCGTGCTGTTTAGGGAGTTCCTCTCAGAGGCCTCAGGGCTTTGGAGAAAAGGCCTACGACAGGGAAGAAAACAGATCATCTTAGCATGAACTATCAAAAGAACCTCATCTTAGCTTCTACCGCCTATCTTTGTTTTTGCTTCCCCTCATATTACTCTCCATTTCAGTAAAGACAATGCTCGCTGTTTCCCAGTGCAATCAATTGCTTCCTATCTTTTCTGCTTTGACACGTGTGCTTATTTCTAATGCCTAAAAGTTCAATCTTTCACATATTCAGCATATATTTACCAAGTGCTCATTCTGTGCCAAGTATTATCAGTACCTTGGTAAGGCCAAAACCTCCCCACACTAATGGAATTAACATTGTAGTAGGGGAGATACACAGCAAACTGTAAACAAATAAATATATATAAATATTAATGATGCATGCTATGAAAGAAAACTATGAAGAGTAAGGAGATAGAGTTTGGGCAGGGTTAATTTAGGTGGCTTGTCCAGGAAAGGCTCTTCAAAGAGAGAATATACATGCAGAGATGTGCAGTCTAGGCTTAAGGCATGTGAATATCTGGAAGAAAATAATTCCAAGTACAGCAGGGAAGTGAAATTTCTGTGTTTGAGGAACTGCAAGAAGCTCAGAGCAGATTGAGAGTGGGGAAGAGTAACTAAACATGAGTTTAGAGCTAAGCAGGGGCCAGGTCTTACATGGTTTTGTTTATCATAGTAAGAAATTTGGATTTATCTTTTCCAAAAGTAATTGAAAGTCATAATCAAAAATATGTTTTTAAATGATTACTGAAGATGCTCTGTGAAGAACATACTGAACAGAGGCAAGAATGGAAGTAGAAAGATCAGTTATTAGGCTATTTCAAAAGTCTAGATTAGCAGTGATAGTAGCTTGGATTAGGATGGTAGTGGTGAGGGGTGGTGAGAAGATGCTGTATTCATCTTATGATTTGAAAGTAGAATTAACAGACATGCCATGGGATATAGGTGAACAAGAAATCATAGGTGAACAAGTTTTTTATGTAAGCAGGTAAGTGGATACAATTTGCTGAGATGGACATATGGGAAAGATAGCTTGGAGGATGGAAATAGAGTCCCAATTTAGGTGTATATATTTAAAATGCCTACTTGTCATCCAGATTGACATGTTGAACAGTCAGAGACATAGTAGGACAAGTTATATTAACTTGGGTGTCCAGCCAATGAACTGACTGGATGAGATCACTTACGGCTGATCTGACCTACTACCTATTTTTGTAAATAAAGTTTTATGGAAACATAGCCACACCTAATTATTTATGTATTGTCTATGGCAGAGTTGAGTAGTTGAGACAGAAGTCATATGGCTCTCAATGCATAAGATTTTGACTGTCTGGTCCTTTACAGAAAATGTTTGCTGACTCTCTACCTTTAGTGAATGAGTTTCATGGAATGAAGGCAGCCAGATGAGACAAAGAAGACTGAGGCCCGGGACACTCTATTTAGAAAAGGAAGAGGAGGCAGCAAGTAGATTGAGAACAAGTAGGCCTAGAGAGTGGTACCAAAAAAAGTCAAATGAAGAAAATGTTTCTGGTGGAAGGGAGCAGTCATCTATGAGGTCAACTGAACTGTAAATTGCCTATAGGATGTGGCAGGAAAGAAGTTGATGGTGACCTTGTGTCAAGAGGACAAGGTTTCAATGGAGTCAGAGGTGAAAAAAAGCCTGCTAGATGTGGCTGAAATAAAATGGGAGGTAAGGCAGTGATGAGAGTGAGATAGAAAACTCTTCTAATGGGAATTCTGTTAGGAGGGAACTAGATAAGGGGTTAGTAGCTAGAAGGGGACATGGGATGTAAGGGGTCTTTTTTTTTTTTTTTGAGATGGAGTTTTGCTCGTCGCCCAGGCTGGAGTGCAATGGCGCAATCTCCACTCCAGCCTGGGCAACAAGAGTGAAACTCTGTCTCAAAAAATAAATAAATAAATAAACTGTCCAAAGTGGCTATATTGTTTGGCATTCCCAGTAGACGTCCAATAGCTCCACATTCTTGCCAGCCTGTGGTATTGTCAGTCATTTTAATATTAGTCATATTAGTGGATGTGTAGGTGTATCTCACTGTAATTTTAATTTGCATTTAACTAATGACTAATGTTGAGCGTATTTTCATGTATTTGTCGTTCCTTTATCTTCTTTGGTAAAAAGTGTCTATTTAATATTTTTACCCATTGACTTTCTTTTAGCAATTTTATTGAGGTATAATTTACATAGCATAAAATTCACCCACGATAAGTGCATACTTGGTGACTTTTAGTCAATTTACAGTTAGGCAACCATAATGATAATCCGCTTTTAGAATATTTTCATCACCCCCAAAAGTTTTCTTGTGCCCCTTTGCAGTTAATCCCTTCTTCCACCTCCAGCATTAGGCAACTACTGACCTACCTTCCATTTTTGCTCATTTTCATTTTCTGAACATTTCATATAAATGGGATCATACAATGTACAATGTTTTGAATCTGGCTTCTTTAACTTAGCATGTTTTGGAGGTCCAATTGTGAAGCAGCATATATTAGTAATATATTCTTTTATTGCCAAATATGTTCTGTTTTAGGGATATATCATATTTTACTTATCTATTTACTAGTGGTGGACATTTGGATTATTTACAGTTTGTGGCTGTTAACAATGCTACTATAAACACAGGTATACATATCATTGTGTTGAGGTATGTCTTAATTTATCTTAGTTGGATTCATAGGAGTGGAACTGCTGGGTTATCTGATGAATATAACTTTCACTTTAGAAGAAACTGCCAAAATGTTTTCTAAACTACCTATATCGCTGTACCTTCCCAATAGCAATGCATGAGGGTTTCAGTTTCTCTGTCTTCTCATCAACACGTGATATTACCTGTCTTTTTGAGAATAGCCATTCTAGTGCATGTGTAGTGGTACCTAATTGTGGTTTTACGTTGAGCAATTGCTTATTAGCTATTGGTATACCTTCTTTGGTGGAAAGGCTGTTCAGTGTTTTGCCCATTCTTAAAATTAGGTGTTTGTGTTATTATTGAGTTGTAAGAGCTTTAAAAATATATTCTCAATATAAGCATTTTATTTACACCACGATCTGCAAATATTTTCTCCTGGATTATGGTGGTATGTCTTTTCATTTTCTTAATCTTATCTTTTGTACTACAAACACTTTTCATTTTGATGAAGCCAAATATATCTTTTTCTTCTTTTATGAATTGTCCTTTTGTATCTAAGAACTCCTTTTCTCACACAAGGACACAAAAATTCCCATTGCTATTATTCATTTTCTTTACCTTCTTGATCTATAAGAGTTCTTTATATATCTTGTAATCAACTATTATCAGATATATATTTTGCAATATTTTATTAGTTTAGATACTAAATATACATTTTATAATGTTTTACTAGTTTCTGGAGTAACTTTCTGTTAATTAATAAACTTTATTTTAAAAATCAGTTTTAGGTTTACAGGAAAATTTAGCAGAAAGTACAGAGTTCCTATATACTCTCTGTCCCTAAACATGCACACCCTCCCCAGTTATCAACAATCCACATGACAGTGGTACATTTGTTACAGCTGCTATACCTACATTGACACATCATTATCACCTAAAGTCACAGTCTGCATTAGAGTTCACTCTTGGTGTTATAAATTCTGTTAACTTTGAAAATGTATAATGATATGTATCCACAATTGTAGTATAATACAGAATAGTTTCACTGCTCTAAAATTTCTCTGTGTTCGGCCTAGTCATCCCTTACTCCACCCTAACCCCTGGAAACCATTGAGTGTTTTACTGTCTCCATAGTTTTGCCTTTTTCAGACTGTCATGTAGTTGGAATCATACAGTATGTAGCCTTCTCAGGTTGGTTTCTTTCACTTAGTAATATGCATGTAACTTTCCTCAACATCTTTTTGTGATCAGTCATTCTTTTAGCACTGAATAATAGTCTGTTCTCTGGATGTACCACCGTTTATTTATCCATTCACCTACTAAAGCACATCTTGGTTTTTTAAGTATTGGAAGTTTTGAATAAAGCTTATATGCATTTGTGTGCAGGTTTGGGTATGAACATAAGTTTTCATTTTATTTGGGTAAATACCAACGAATATGATTGCTGAGTAGTATGGTGGCAGGTGCCTGTAATCCCAGCTACTTGGGAGGCTGAGTCATGAGAATTGCTTGAACCTGGAAGGCAGAGGTTGCAGTGAGCTGAGATTGCACCACTGCACTCCAGCTCTGGGCAACAGAGCAAGACTCCATTTCAGGAAAAAAAAAAAAAAAAAAAGTTTCATTTTGTAGGAAACTGCCAAAATATCCTCCAATGTGGCTATAATATTTTTGCATTCACTCAGCAATGAATGAGAATTCCTGTTGGTCCATATCCTTGTCAGCATTTGGTGTTGCCAGTGTTTTGAGTTTTGGCCATTCTAACAGGTGTGAAGTGGTATGTCACTGTTGCTTTAATTTGCAGTTCTCTGAGACTCCTGATCTCTGGTTTGGTGTCTGACATTAATTTGGAGACATTATCATTTATTGTTGCTTCATATATACTTCTTTTCCTTTCTCTCTTTTTCCTCCTTCTGGTATTTTCATGTGTATTTACAACTTTTATACTTACCCCCAGAGTTCTTGGCTATCTGTTCCATTTCTTTCAGTATTTTTTCTCTTTCTTTTCAGTTTTGTAAGTTTCTTTTGTCACATCCTCAAGTGCAGAGACTCCTCAGCTGTGTCCAGCTTACTAATGAGCACATCAAAGGCATTCTTCATTTCTATTACAGTGCTTCTAATTTTTAGCATTTCTTTTGGATTCTTTCTTAGAATATTCATCTGTTTCCCTTATCCATTTGGATATTGTCTATTTTTTCTATTAAAGCCCTTAATACATTTCTTATAGTCTTTTACAATTCCTGGTCTGATAATTCCAACATTCCTGCCGTATCTGACTCTGATTCTGAAGCTTGTTTAGTCTTATCAAACTGTGTTTCTTGCCTTTTAGTTTTCCTTCTAACTTTTTGTTGAAAGGTAAACATGATGTACTGGGTAAAGGGAAACGCAGTAAATAGGCCTTTAGGAATGTAGTGGTAAGGTGTAAGGGGAGAGGAGTACTCTGTGGTCCCAGAATTAGGTCTCAGTCTTTTGGTGCACCTGTACCACTTGACTGACCTTAACCAGTGCTTCCAGTTTTTTCCCTGCCACTAGGTGAGACAGGATGGCTCAGAGGGCTGAAGTTGGGTATTTTCTTTCCTCTATGTCATTAGGCTCTAATAAAACCTAGGCAGGTTAGGATCTATCTACTTGAGGAGAAAACCTAACCTCAGGTGATCCACCCACCTTGGCCTCCTAAAGTGCTGGGATTACAGGCGTGAGTCACTGTGCCTGGCCAGTATTTAGATTTTTTTAGGCTCTTGTCTTATTTAGATTGCCACCCGTCAGCTTTCATTTAACATATCTGTGTTAATAAGGTTCCCTGACACTTCTAGGCGCCCAGCCATCTCCTCATACTATTCAGTTACTCTGTTCTCCTTAAAATTGTTGAGTTTCTTTGTTCATTTTTCCAAAAACCATTCAACATGGCACATTCCTGTTATAATATCTAAAAAAACCATTTAAATATTTCTCTATCAAGTACAGGAATGGTTGGTTTTAGATGTAAGGGACAGAAGAGGTATCTGAGAAAGGTAATAAAGAAAGTAAGTGGCCAGGTGCAGTGGCTCATGCCTGTAATCCCAACACTTTGGGAGGCTAAGGCGGGTGGATCACCTGAGGTCAGGAGTTTGAGACCGGCCTGGCCAACGTGGTGAAACCCTGTCTCTACTGAAAATACAAAAATTAGCTGGGCGTGGTGGCACGTGCCTGTAATCCCAGCTACTCAGTAGGCTGAAGCAGGAAAATTACTTGAACCTGGGAGGCAGAAATTGCAGTGATCCGAGATCCCGCCACTGCAATCCAGCCTGGGCGATAGAGTGAGACTCTGTCTCAAAAAAAAAAAAAAAAAAAAAAAGGAAAAGAAAAAAAAAAAATGAATGGTATCATCAGCTCCTCTTTGTATGTCTGGTAGAATTCAGTTGTGAACCCGTCTGAACCTGGACTTTTTTTTGGTTGGTAGGCTATTAATTGCTGCCTCAACTTCAGCCCTTGTTATTGGTCTGTTCAAGGTTTCAACTTCTTCCTGGTTTAGGCTTGGGAGGGTGCAAGTGTCCAGGAATTTATTCATTTCTTCCAGGTTTACTGGTTTATGTGCGTAGAGTTGTTTGTAGTAATCTCTGATTGTAGTTTGTATTTCTGTGGAGTCAGTGGTGATATCCCCTTTATCGTTTTTTATTGCATCTGATTCTTCTCTCTTTTCTTTTTTATTAATCTGGCTAGCGGTCTATTTTGTTGATCTTTTCAAAAAACCAGCTCCTGGATTTATTGATTTTTTGAAGGATTTTTTGTGTCTCTGTCTCTTTCAGTTCTGCTCTGATATTACTTATTTCTTGTCTTCTGCTAGTTTTTTAGCTTTTGAGTTTTTTTGATCTTGCTCCTCTAACTCTTTCAATTTTGATGATAGGGTGTTGATTTTAGACTTTTCCTTGCTCCAGCATGATACTGGTACCAAAACAGAGATATAGACCAATGGAACAGTACAGAGGCATTGGAGGCAACGTGACACATTTACAACCCTCTGATCTTTGACAAACCTGACAAAAACAAGCAATTGGGAAAGGATTCCCTGTTTAATAAATGGTGTTGGGAAAACTGACTAGCAGTGTGCAGAAAGCAGAAACTGGACCCCTTCCTGACACCTTACACTAAAATTAACTTCAGATAGATTAAAGACTTAAACATCAGACCTAACATCATAAAAACCCTAGAAGAAAACCTAGGCAAAACCATTCATTCAGGACATAGGCATAGGCAAGGACTTCACGACTAAAACACCAAAAGCATTGGCAACAAAAGCCAAAATAGACAAATCGTACCTAATTAAACTCCAGAGCTTCTGTAGAGCAAAAGAAACAATCATTAGAGTGAACCAGCAACCAACAGAATGGGAAAACATTTTTGCAATCTACCCATCTGACAAAGGGCTAATATCTAGAATCTGCTAAGAACTAAAACAGATTTACAAGAAAAAAACAAACAAACCCATCCAAAAATGGGAGAAGGAAATGAACAGACACTTTTCAAAAGAAGACATATGAGGCCAACAAACATACGAAAAAATGCTCATCATCACTGATTATTAGAGAAATGCAAATCAAAACCACATTGAGATACCACCTCACACCAGTTAGAATGGTGATCATTAAAAAATCTGGAGACAAAAGATGCTGGACAGGATGTGGAGAAATAGGAACACTTTTACACTGTTGGTGAGAGTGCAAACTAGTTCAACCATTGTGGAAGATAGTGTGGTGCTTCCTCAAGGACCTAGAAATAGAAATTCCATTTGACCCAGCAATCCCATTACTGGGTATATACCCAAAGGATTGTAAATCATTCTATTATAAAGACACATGCACACATATGTTCATAGTGGCACTGTTTACAATAGCAAAGACCTGGAACTAACCCAAATGCCCTTCAACGATAGACTGGACAAGGAAAATGTGGCACATATACACCATGGAATACTATGCAGCCATAAAAAACGATGAGTTCTGTCCTTTGTAGGGACATGGATGAATCTGGAAACCATCATTCTCAGCAAACTTACATAAGAACAGAAAACCAAACACCGCATGTTCTCACTCATAGGCGGGTGTTGAACAATTAGAACACATGGACACAGGGAGGGGAGTATCACACACTGGGGTCTGTTGCAGGGGGGCAAGGGAGGGACAACGGGGTGGTGGGGAGGTTGGGAAGGGATAACATGGGGAGAAATGCCAGATGTAGGTGACGGGGGGATGGAGGCAGCAAACCACATTGCCATGTGTGTACCTATGCAACAATCCTACATGATCTGCACATGTACCCCAAAACCTAAAGTACAATAAAAAAAAATTAAAAAAAGAAAAAGAAAGTAGAGTGAGCATCCAGTAGGTGGTTAAATAACAGTAAAACTCAGCTGTGTAAACACATATCTCTATGCACAGGAGGCAGTGAACAACAGGGTTGGAAACATCTCTTTAATTGGATAGCCATTTGAAGGATAAGTAGGCAAAACAAGGGCTTTTTCATTTTACACATTTGGCTGAACTACCTTGGATTTACTTTTGTTCTGATCTGTAAAGGAAGTAAGGTAGGAAAGAGTGTATTTATTCACTATAATAAGGTGAGAGAGATTAGAGGTAGTTTGTAATTGTTACAAAAATACAAAAATAAAGTGATTGTTCTGACATTCAGCCGTCCTATACAGTGACTTCTCTGTTACTCATCATCATTTCTTTTAAGACAATAATTTATTGTACAATCACTTTCTTTATAACCTTTTTCAGATATCTCTTCTGTCCCCTTACATCTAAAATCAACCATTCCTATACTTGATAGAGAAGTATTTAAATGATTTTTTTTTAGATATTGTAACAGGTGTGTGCCACGTAGAATGATTTTTTTGAAAAATGAACAAAAAAACTCAACAATTATTTAATGCCTGCTATATGCTAGTGGGTAGTTATTAATTGTTGAATGAAATAGGGATTACATCTTCCTTTGGGAAGGTTTAGGGATCAGAAAATCAACAAAAGAACAAAGAGAAAAATCAATGGATATGCATTTGAAAATTATGAAATAAAGAAAAGAAATATGATGCTGGAATTGAGAATAAAGGACATAGACTGCCTTACAGTCAGTAGGGCAAGCCTTTCTGTGTAAGAGATATTTAACTAAACATGAAGGATGCGAAGGAGTTGGCCTTTCACAGAGCCCAAGACAGATTATTTTTAGGAGATGGAAAAACCTGTAGGAAACTATATGAAATGGGAAATGCTCTGACACAATCAAGGAGCTGAATAGAAGCAAATGTCATAATAAGAGGGAGTAAGGAGGAGAATGTCTTTGCAAGAGGTCTTTAGGTAACCAAAAGTCATATTATATTATATGGTAACCTGTTTGGATTTTATTCTAAGAGTAAGGAAAACTATTAAAATTGTTAAGTGGAGATTCTCAAACTTTGATCCATATCAGAATCATCTAGTGGAGTTATTAAAAATTCAGATACCAAATTACTCCTGTAGATTTGATTCACTTGATAACTAAATAGCAGTATTTGTGATAAGTTTCCCAGATAATTCTCATCCACAACAAAATTTTAGAACCACTGATGTAAACTATTTTCCATATCACCACAATCTTATATAAGCTCTCATTTTCTAAGCTGATGTTGCCTAATTTCAAATTTTATAACTCTATGGAAATGTTCTTTAAGCCACTGACTTCTAGTGAGAACTTTCACTTTGTCTCCTATTTTGAAAATGTATACTTTATGTTATGCTGATTACAGGAAAGTAATTTTTGTTTGCATTTATGTTTTCTTTCAGGTTTGTTATCCAGGCATAAGACGAAGAAATTATCTTCAGAAAAGGACATTCATGAAATCAGTTTTTCCAAAGGGAATATAATAGAAAAAAGTAAAACTGTTCATCTGAAAGGATCCATTTTGAGAAATGAGTGGCAGAGCAAAAGTGAGTTTGAGGGTCAACAGGGACCTGAAGAAAGATCTATCACTCAAAAGAAAATCATCTCTAAAAAAATGTCAGATGAAAGAAAACATCCTTCTTTTACTCTGAATCAGAGAATTCATAATAGTGACAAAAGTTGTGATTCAAACTTGGTTCAACATCGGAAAACATATTCTGATGTGAAACATGATTGTAAAGAATGTGGGAATACTTTTAACAATGTCTATCAACTTACTCACCATCAGAAAATTCATACTGGTGAAAAATCCTATAAATGTGAAAAATGTGGGAAAGTTTTTAGCCGTAGCTATCAACTTACTCTGCATCAGAGATTTCATACTGGTGAGAAACCCTATGAATGTCAAGAATGTGGGAAGACCTTTGTTCTTTACCCACAACTTAATCAACATCAGAAACTTCACACTGGTGAAAAACCCTATATGTGTAAGAAATGTGATAAAGGTTTTTTTAGTAGACTGGAACTTACTCAACATAAAAGAATTCATACTGGTGAGAAATCTTATGAATGTAAAGAATGTGGAAAAGTTTTTCAACTTGTTTTCTACCTTAAAGAACATGAGAAAATTCATACAGGTAAGAAACCCTATGAATGTAAGGAGTGTGGGAAAGCTTATAGTGTATGTGGTCAACTTACTCGTCATCAGAAAATTCATACTGGTATAAAACCCTATGAATGTAAGGAATGTGGAAAGACCTTTAGACTTAGTTTTTACCTTAATGAACACAGAAGAACTCATGCAGGTAAGAAACCTTATGAATGTAAGGAGTGTGGGAAATCATTTAATATGCGTGGACAGCTTAATCGGCATAAAACAATTCATACTGGTATAAAACCTTTTGAATGTAAGGTGTGTGAGAAAGCTTTTAGTTACAGTGGTGACCTCAGAGTACATTCTAGAATTCATACTGGAGAGAAACCATATGAATGTAAGGAATGTGGGAAAGCCTTTATGCTTCGTTCAGTCCTTACTGAACATCAGAGACTCCATACTGGTGTAAAACCCTATGAATGTAAGGAATGTGGGAAGACCTTTAGAGTGCGCTCTCAAATTAGTCTACATAAGAAAATTCATACTGACGTGAAACCCTACAAATGTGTACGATGTGGCAAGACCTTTAGATTTGGTTTCTACCTCACTGAACACCAGAGAATTCACACTGGTGAAAAGCCCTATAAATGTAAAGAATGTGGAAAGGCCTTTATTCGTAGAGGAAATCTTAAAGAACATCTGAAAATTCATTCTGGTTTAAAACCCTATGATTGTAAAGAATGTGGGAAGTCCTTTAGTCGGCGTGGGCAGTTTACTGAACATCAGAAAATTCATACGGGTGTAAAACCATACAAATGTAAAGAATGTGGGAAGGCCTTTAGTCGTAGTGTAGACCTTAGAATACATCAAAGAATTCATACTGGTGAGAAACCCTATGAGTGTAAACAATGTGGGAAGGCCTTTAGACTTAATTCACACCTTACTGAACATCAGCGAATTCACACTGGTGAGAAACCCTATGAGTGTAAGGTATGTAGAAAGACCTTTAGACAGTATTCACATCTTTATCAACATCAGAAAACTCATAATGTAATTTAATATAAGAAAGGGTTTCCATGTCATGCTGTATTTATAGAATATCAAAATATTTATGGCCAGAAAGAAATTCTGTCAATATGTTGATCTTTCTTTAGACATATTAACTTAATAAATGTATGAGTTTTATAATACCTCTTAGTTCTCAATAAATTTAGGAAAATTCGCACTAGAAAATAAAGCTGTTAATGTAACAACTGTGGAAAAGTGCTCTAGCAACAGCATATACTTATCATCGTCTTTCCACTACTCTAGTATCTGTGTGATATTAGACAAAATATTTGCTTCTTGGTACCTCAGCTGTAAAATGAAACACACCTAAAAGTGTGGTTAATTGTTTCCAACATGTGTAATATAGCAACAAGCATCTGGCCCAAACTGTTTTGAATTAACATTGGATATTACTGTTTTTATTATCATCAACATTATTAATGAATTTCTTAGTAGGAAGATACAATGAGGTGACAAATTTGAAAAAGTCACTTAGCACTTATATTCCATGAAGTACTTCTTAGATAAAATCTGTGTTATGGCCTGAATGTTTGTGTTCCCATAATAATTACTATGTTGAAACACTAATCCCAAGGTGATAGTATTTGAAGGTAGGGCCTTTAGGAGGAAATTAGGTCATGAGGATTGAGCCTTCATGAATGGGATTACTGCCTTTATAAGAATAAGCCAAAGAGCCAGCTAGCTCTTTCAACCACATGAGGATACAGCAGTCAGCAGTCTACAGTGCACAAGAGGGCCTTCACCAGAACCCAAGCATGCTGGCACCCTGACCTTGGACTTTCAGCCTCCAGAACTGTGAGAAATAAACTTTGGTTGTTTATAAGCTACTGAGACTACGGTATTTTGTTATGCAGCCCTGAATAACTAAGACACTCCATTGGAATATAAAGAACACATAAAGATCTGAATTCAGACCTCCCTGCTTAATTTTTCTCAGAAAATTAAAGATGAAGAGAAACCTTAAGGATGTAGTGAGTGGGAGATCTTTAGAATATAACTATTGGGTTGGGTGCAGCGGCTCACACCTGTCATCCTAGCACTATGAGAGGATGAGGAGGATGGATCACCTGAGGTCAGGAGTTTAAGACCAGCCTGGCCAACACGGTGAAACCCCATCTCTACTAAAAAAAAAAAATACAAAAATTAGCCAGGTGTGGTGGCAGACACCTGTAATCCCAGCTACTCAGAAGGCAGAGGCAGGAGAATCATTTGAACCCAGGAGGTGGAGGTTGCAGTGAGCCAAGATCACGCCATTGCATTCCAGCCTGGCAGATAAGAGTAACACTGAGTCTTAAAAAAAAAAAAAAAAAAGAACATAGCTGTTGAAGCATTAGAAGTGTGAGGGAATGTACCCATTTACCCATAATAATATAGAAATTAAAAGGATAGAAAAAAGAAAGCTGTCTATTTAGAAATTTTTTTACTAATTTTATTATGAAAATGCTCTGAGGCCGGGCATGGTGGCTCAGGCCTGTAATCCCAGCACTTTGGGAGGCCAAGGCGGGCCGATCACGAGGTCAGGAGATCGAGATCAGCCTGACCAACATAGTGAAACCCATCTCTACTAAAAATACGAAACTAATTAGCTAGACATAGTGGCGCATTGCCTGTAATCCCAGCTACTCAGGAGGCTGAGCCAGGACAATCACTTGAACCCGGGAGGCGGAGGTTGCAGTGAGCCAAGATCGTGCCACTGCACTCCAGCCTGGCAATTGAGTGAGACTCCGTCTCAAAAGAAAGAAAATGCTCTGAGACACAGAAACATAGAGTGCATTCTACAATGAACACCCATTTTACCCTCTACCTGGATTTGAAAATGTACAAGTTTGCTTTGTTTTTCTATAAAATTTTTTTGCTATACCATTTGAGAGTTAACTTCTAAACATCATATCATTTTGCGCCTAAATCAGTCTGTATCTCCTAAAAGTAATGGTAACACATATAACCAAAGTACTAAAATCACACCCTAAAAATAAACAATTCCATAGAATATTATGATATCCATTCCATGTTGAAATTTCCATAATTGTTCCAAGAATATATTTCATAGACATTTAACAAGGATTTACTCTCAGGATCACACATTGTAACATTTTAGCTGTCTTGTCACTTTTAAACGGAACAGCCCCTCATCTTTGTTTCATCTTATTGGCTTTTAGAAGAGTCCATCACAGTTGTCTTAGAATATCCTGGATTCTGAGTTTGTCTATCTTATTTGTGCATAATGTTGTTGTTCTTTCTCCTCTGTCTCCAAACGGAGACTTAAATAGCAGCTTGATTTGCTTCTGGTCATTCACTGTTAGCAAGAACACTTCATAGGTATAATACAGTCTGTACACACAGGAGGCACATAATGGCAGGTTGTCCCTTTATTAGTGATGCTACATTTGATCACTGGTTAAGGTGGTGACTGCCAGATCTCTCCATTGCAAAGGGATTTTATTTTTTTTGCAGTGAGTAAGTAATTGGGTAATAATGTGTACCTCCTCTTACTAAACTTACAATCATCTACATATATAATACAAGTAATGGATTAAACTGGAAATCAAAGTTAAATATTGATTTAAGAGAAAGCAGTGATATTGAAATGCCTACATATTGAAATTTGTAGGCTGTGACCAAGGCTCTATTCAGTGGTAAATTAACATCCCTTAATGCATATAGAAAACCACAATTCAGGGATAGGACATTTTGTTCTCTGTATCCTCGGCACTATTGTGATGCCTTTTGCATAGTAGGCACTTGATAAAACTTGGGGAAAAAATAAGTATTCAACTCAAGAAACAAAAAAGGTACCCAATAAAGCAGATGCTAAAAGAAGGAACTAGTTAATGCAACTAAAATTAGAAATTAATAAGAATAAGCAGCAGTAGATTATGGACTTATTCAATTTTTCCAAGTCCAATAAAAAGAAAGGGAGGGAGGGACCTGATGAGAGATGATTGGATCATAAGAGTGGTTCCCCCATGCTTTTCTCATGTTAGTAAGTTCTCACGAGATCTGACAGTTTAAAAGTGTTTGGCACTTCCCCACCCCCTATCTCTCTCCTGCCACCATGTAAGACATGCCTTGCTTCCCCTTCACCTTCCACTATGATTGCAAGTTTCCTGAGG
The DNA here is from genome assembly GCA_963573385.1 of Cacajao melanocephalus. Lineage (NCBI taxonomy): Eukaryota > Metazoa > Chordata > Mammalia > Primates > Pitheciidae > Cacajao > Cacajao melanocephalus. The sequence goes on from CAUYLG010018367.1 coordinate 51,217, forward strand.
CCTCCCCAGCAATGTGGAACTGTGAGTCACTTAAACCTCTTTGCTTTATAATTATCCAGTCTCAAGTAGTTTTTTAAAGCAGTGTGAAAATAGACCAATACAATGTCATGTGAAAACTTTCATTGATATTTTTAGTAAGATAAGCATTGTGCCAGGATCAAAGTATTTTATATTTGATGGAATATGGTATATGTATATATACACATGCATTTACACAAACCAAACCCAAAAACTTATTTGAATTTAATTGTTTACCAAGAATTTCCTGAAAACAACTGTCAGGGCAAAGGTTTTTTAATAATGTTTTCATTTAAATTTTTTTTTTTTTTGAGATGGAGTTTCACTTTCACTCAGGCTGCAGTGCAGTGGCACGATCTTGGCTCACTGCAATCTCTACCTTCCGGTTTCAAGCGATTCACCTGTCTCAGCCTCCTGAGTAGCTGGGATTACAGGTGCACACCACCATGCCTGGCTAATTTTTGTATTTTTAGTAGAGATGGGGTTTCACCATGTTGCCCAGGCTGGTATCAAACTCCTGACCTCGTGATCTGCCTGCCTCAGCCTGCCAAAGTGCTGGGATTACAGGCATGAGCCAGCGCACCCAGCCTAAATTTTTATAAATGGTATTGGGACTATTATATATACCTGCATACACACACACATATAAACAGCTCCTGAAAATATACACAACTTTTGGTGAATCAGAAACAGTGGAGAATACCTGAAATAGAGGAAGCACTGTTATTAGATCATCTAAGGGAACCAGAAAACAAAACACAAGAGTGTGCACTGCTTTAAAAGGTAGATGTGACATAATAAGGGTGGCCTGGGCCTAGGGTTTGTCCCAAGAGGCAAGAGTGGGGACAGTGACAACAGTGAGATTGGTTGCTTGAAGTACAGTAATTTAACCTGGTACATCACCCTCCCTTAACCCAGTTAGCAAGCACTATTCTCTGCTTCCAGAAGGAGTAGGTGAAGCCAGGGACTGGTATTGTCCTAGGGGAAACAGGAACATCCCTGTACCTGGGGCTAGCGGGCCAGGCATGCTGCAGCACAACAAACCTGCTACTCCTCTGCCTCTCTAAAAACAGTTAGAGTGCACATCAGAGCAGCACATCCTGTTCCTGCACCGAAGCAGACTACATCCAAAGTACTCTCGACCGTGAAACTGAAAACACATCCAAATTACCAAACATTTCCAAAAAAGCTGACTCCCATATAATAGAGAAACAATGCTGAACCAACAGGAAATACTACAAACGCAGTAGAATAAACAAAACAGGAGTTTTGTTTAAGCATGACTATTAAGAATAAGTATGAACAGCATCCTCAAAATGATATGATGGCAAATAGAAAATCTCTAAACAAAGTCAACTAGAGATTATAAAAGCTACTTAAATGTCCTTGCGGAAACTAAATTTTTAACAGAGGGCCTTCCATTTCTGGGAAAACAGAAGTGATGTCCTTTTCCCTGTTCCTCCCACCAAGTACAACTCAAAACCCTGAATGCTATATACAAAACAAACGCAAGATGACTATGAAAGGTGAAGAGAGCAGACTGGCTAGAGACCACAAGACCCTAAGAATGACAGTGGTGAGTTCCATGGGTTTTATTTATATCCCAGACTTGAAGCTAAAGAAGCTGGCAACCCTGAAATGCCAATATTCAGAGACAGAAAAAAAAAAGTCTAAAGAAAAGCCTATATAGCTAAAGAAACAGGAAAGGGAGTCTAGCAAGACAGAAAACTATTTTTATTTTATTTTATTTATTTTTTGAGATGGACTCTCCCTCTGTCACCCAGGCTGGAGTGTAGTCATGTGATCTCGGCTCACTGCAACCTCTGTCTCTCCAGCTCGAGTGATTCTCTTGCCTCAGCCTCCTGAGTAGCTGGGTTTACAGATGCCCGCCACCATGCTCAGCTAATTTTTGTATTTTTAGCAGAGATGGGGTTTTGCCATATTGGCCAGGCTGGTCTCGAACTCCCAGCCTCCAGTGATCCCGCCAACGTTGGCCTCCCAAAGTGCTGGGATTACAGGCATGAGCCACTGTGCTAGCCAAGACAGGACACTTTTAAATAATCCCTTTACTCCAGCCAAATGCCACAGAAAAATCTATGGCCCACCACCACTGCCGACATCAAAGGCCAAGTGGAGAGTCTACACTTTTACCTTTAGAGGCAATAACAAGATGTCCAAACTTCCTGACAAAGTGGTCTCAGAAAAAGCCCAATGTGAAACCAGGGTCTTTCATCCTCATCAGGCAGTAATGAGCCCCTCCTGGCAAGTATGGTATCAATGGAATGGAGAACCTGGACTTTCATACCTAATGAAAATATTGTTCAGGAAAGAAGAAATCACAAACATTCTCAGATGAAACAAAGCTGGGAGAATTTGTTGCCAGCAGACCTACCCTAAAAGAAAGGCTAGCTAGGTGCAGTGGCTCATGCCTGTAATCCCAGAAGTTTGGGAGGCCAAGGTGGGTGGATCACTTATGGTCAGGAGTTCAAGACCAGGCTGGCCAACATGGTGAAACCCCTGTGTCTACTAAAAATACAAAAATTAGCTGGGCATGGTGGTACACACCTGTAGTCCTAGCTACTTGGGAGGCTGAGACAGGAGAATCACTTGAACTCCGGAGGCAGAGGTTGCAGTGAGCCGAGATCATGCCACTGCACTCCAGCCTGGATGACAGAGAGACACTTTGTATCAAAAAAAAAAAAGAGAGAAAGAAAGAAGGAACAAGAAGAAGAAGAGGAGGAGGACAAGGAAGGGGAAGGGAAGAAGGAGGGGAAGGGGAAGAGGAAGAGGAAGAAAAAAGAGAGGCTAAAGAAAATCTGAGAACAGAAATTAAATATTAAACAAGGAATCTTGGAAAATCAGGACTGTAGAAGGAACACAGCAAAATTACAGGTAAAACAAGACTTCCTTATCTTGAGTTGACTAAATTATGTTTGACAATTGAAGCAAAAATTCTATCATTCTTAGGTGGTTTTCAGTGTATAGAGAAGAAATATTTAACTTGATTATAATTTGGGATGGGTAAGGGAAGAGAAGGTTTGTACATTTAATTCAAACAGGAAAAATGTCAAACCAGTAGGCTTTGTAAGTTATATATATATATATGACGTAATGCCTAGCAAAAGTGTCCAATATTTTGGCATTCCTGGGCCACACTGGAAGAATAATTATCTTGGGCCACACACACGAAATATACTAACAATAATAATAGCTGATGAGCTTTAAAAAATCACAAAAAACATAATGTCTTAAGAAAGTTCACAAATTTGTGTTGGGCTGCATTCAAAGGTCAGACAAGCTTAGCTTAGAGCAATTGCTAAAAAAAATGGATACAAGTGATACACCCAAAAATAGAATAAGAAAATGGCAGGGGAGGAAAAAACTCATCCCTTCACAAAAGCAATGAACAAACAAACAAAAACTGACAGAATCAACTCTTGAAAAATTTGGAAACCAGAGTAATCTACTTTTTTTTCAGATGGAGTCTCACTCTGTCTCCTAGGCTAGAGTACAGTAGTGCAATCTCAGCTCACTAAAACCTCTGCCTCCCGGATTCAAGTGATTCTCCTGCCTCAGTCTCCTAAGTAGCTGGGATTACTGGCTCCTGCCACCACTCCTGGCTAATTTTTGTATTTTTTGTAGACACAGGGTTTTGCCATGTTTGCCAGGCTGGTCTCAAACTCCTGACCTCAAGTGGTCCTCCAGCCTCAGCCTCCCAACGTGCTGGGATTACAGGCGTGAGCCACCATGCCTAGCCAGAGTAATCTACTTTTCAAGGTCTTCAAGGAGGCTGACTAGATCCATCTAGTACTAGCCTCTTCCACAAAAAGGAACGAAATTAGCATATAGACAATCACACTTTGAATAGATCATCTGAGGGAGAACAATGGAATGCAACAGAGAAGTAGTGGGAAAAACTGAAAGAAGGAGAGGCAGTCTGCTTGGTCAGGATAGTATGGGAGCCTGGAGAGGCTCTCTAACGCAGGGAAAGGGTGAGAGACCCCCAGTGGTCTGCATTCCCATCAATGGCTAATCTTAGCCAAGGGAGAGCCCCTCTACCCTCATGAGCCCTGAGACTAACATAGGTAGCTGCCTGAAGACTGCACAGGGGCATTGCTCCAGAGAGGGAGTGTGCATGCTGGGTCCCACAAACCCTTGGGTCCTAAGTAGCCATAGCATGGTACCACTTTGAGAGCCCAATCCCCACCAGAATGCATCTTGCCCTGGGGCCCAACAGGCCCTGCATCTCCACATCCCTGGAGCCCCATTACATTTGCCACCCATAGCTGCCCCAGCAGGGATGAGGCAGGAGCCACTAGCAGTGACCCCACTCCCCACAAGCAGAGCAGTGGCTGCACATTTTCATGAGTGCTGAAGACAAATCCACTGCCTGCATTGATCACCACTGCAGGCTTCTTCAGGACCAAGAGGTGAGCAAAACACATCCCTCCAGGTGCCTAACTATGGCTGCTCCCACTTGAAAGCAACTGTGACATCCCCAGTAGCACAGCTATAGCACAGCTGCTACTCCCCTTGCCCCGCCTCATGCATTCCACTGGCATGTGGATAAACCCACCCCTGCCTACCATAGTCAGCACCTGTCAGCCGGCACCACCAGATGGCTCAAGGACAGGTCCCTCGGCCTGAGAATGCCATCCAGGGGTCTGGGAATCACCAAGCCCAGTTCACAACTGTTGGCACCTGAACACTCCTCCCAGGGTCTGAGGTCAGGCCTACCCAACCTGCCACTACCACTACAGCTGGCACCCACCTGCACACACCACCTGCAGACTCGGGGACTTGTCTGCCCAGCCCATTGCAGCCACTACCAACACCAGCATGGACTGCATAGGTTCCAGAAGGTTGTCCCACCACTGCTACTGGCATAGGCCACACAATTTAGCTGCACAGGGGGTTAGGGGTCACCTAACCACCCAGCCCATTGCTCCCACTCCTTGCACTCAAGCAAGCCACCTGGAGGCCCAAGAATTGGCCACAGTGGCTGACACCTGTAATCCCAACACTTTGGGAGACTGACGTGAGAGGAGCACTTGAGCCCGGGAGTTCAAGACCAGCATAGGCAACATGACAAGACCCCATCTGTACAAAATGAATGTGTTTTTTGAGACAGAGTTTCACTCTTGTTGCCCAGGCTGTAATGCAGTGGCACCATCTCAGCTCACCGCACCTCTGCCTCCTGGGCTCAAGCAATTCTCTTGCCTCAGCCTCCAGAGTAGCTTGGATTACAGGCATGCGCCACCACACCTGGCTAATTTTGTATTTTTAGTAGAGATGGGGTTTCACCATGTTGGTCTGGCTGGCCTTGAACTCCGAACCTCAGGTGATCCGCTCACTGAGGCCTCCCAAAGTGCTGGGATTACAGGCATGAGCCACCGTGCCCGGCCACAAAAAGAATTTTTAATTAGCTGGGTGTGATGGCTCACGCCTGTAGTGCTAACTATTCAGGAGGCTGAGGTGAGAGGACTATTTGAGCCTGGGAAGTTGAGGCTGCAGTGAGCCATCTTGGCATCACTGTACTCCAGCTTGGGTCAGACTGAAACCTTCTCTAAATACAAAAAAGAAACAATCTGCCTGGACCCCTCTAACACCAGTGCCAGCATATGCTACCCTGGGACCAAAAGACAGGCATGCTAGACCCACTGCTGCCAACAATGGGGCCTGAAGACTGGTCCATGTGGCTGACATCCCAATTCCAAGTAAAACTTCACCACAGCCTACACTGACAACAGCACCCTAAGCCACTGAAGAAGTCACCGAAACCACTGATACTGTTTGTGGTTGAAGCAATCAAAGACTACACTACTTCATCCACCTAGAATCAAAGCCAAAGTGCCTATCTAACCAACACCACAGATACATCTTCAAGAAAAATTCCTCCCCTATGAAAGCAATGTAACACATTGGTGACTATTACACCAGATGTGAAGATATCAATGTAAGAACAAGAAACACAAAAAAGCAAGGAAATATGACATAACCAAGGAACACATTAATCCTCTGACAAAAGATCCCAATCCAAAAGAAATTTTTAAAATCTGAAAAAATAATTCAAAACATTTATCTTACTTTTATTTATTTTGTAATGGGGTCTCGCTCTGTCACCCAGGCTGGAATGTAGTAGTGCAATCACAGTTCAGTGCAGCTTCAAACTCCCAGCCTCAAGTGGTCCTCCTACCTGAGCCTCCAGAATAGCTAGGACTATAGGCTCACATCACCACACTCTACCTTTTATTTATTTATTTATTTATTTTGAAATTAGAGACAAGGTTCTCCCTATGTTGCCCAGGCTGGTCTTGAATTCCTGGGCTCAGGTGATTCTCTCTCCTCAGCCTACCAAAGTACTGGGATTACAGGCGTGAGCCACTCTACCCAACCAAATATAGTGATTTTAAAGAAGCTCAGTGGGACACAAGAGAATAATGAAAACAAAACAAAGGAATTAGAAAAAAATTCAGGATATTAATGAGATATTTACCAAATAGATATCATTTTAAAAAATTCTGGAACTGAAGAATTCATTGAATAAAATATAAAATACATTCAAAAGCTTCAACAATACACTAGATCAACCAGAAGAATCTCAGAAGTTGAAGACAAGTCTTTTGAAATTACCCTGTCAGACAAAAAAAAATTTTTTTAATGAAGAAAACCTACATGACATATTGGGACACCATCACAAGAACAAATATTAGAATTTTAGATGTTCCAGGAGGTGAAGAGAAAACAAAAGAGTTGGGAAACCTCTTTAATGGAATAATAGATGAAAACATCTCAAGTCTAGCAATTGAACATGCAGATTCAGGAGGCTGAGAGATCTCAAAATAGACACAATTTTAAAAGATCTTGGCCAGGGACAGCATCTCACACCTGTATTCCCAGCACTTTGAAAGGCCAAGATAGGAGGAATTCAAGACCAGCCTGGACAACACAGCAAGACCCTATCTCTACAAAAAATAAAATAATTAGCTGGGTGTGGTGGCACATGTACATAGTCCTGGCTATGTAATAGGCTGAGATGGAAGGACTGCTTGAGCCCCCATTAGAGCTCAAGGCTGCAGTGAGCTAGGATCATGTCACTAACTCTAGCCGAGACTAGAGGGTTCTAGACTAAGACCCTGTCTTTTTTTTTTTTTTTATTATTGTACTTTAGGTTCTGGGGTACATATGCAGATCATGCAGGACTGTTGCATAGGTACACATATGGCAATGTGGTTTGCTACCTCTAAGACCCTGTCTTTAAAATATTAAAAATTAAAAAAAGAAATTAATTTCAAATATGATACAGGTAAGTTAAAAGAGAATAGGAAAAAAGGATACACCATGAAAACACTAACCATAAAAGCGGCATTACTAATATCAGAAAATGCCAGTTTCAAAGAAAATCAGAAGAGATTATAAAATTATGTAAAATTATAAAAAGGGCCTGGTGCAGTGGCTCACGCCTGTAATTCCCACACTTCAGGAAGCTGAGGCGGGCGAATCACTTGAGGTCAGGAGTTTGAGACCAGCCTGGTCAACATGGCAAAACGCTGTCTCTACTAAAAATACAAAAATTAGCCAGAAATGGTAGCACATGCTTATAATCCCAGCTACTAGGGAAGCTGAGGTCGTGAATGGCTTGAACCCAGGGGGCAGAGATTGCAGTGAGCCCTCAAAAAAAAAAATTATAAAAATATCAATTCACCAAGAAAACATAATAATCCTAAATGCTATGCCACATATATCAGTGTTTCAAAATACATGAAGCAAAAGCTATCAGAAGGGGAAGGAGAAACAGGAAACTCATTATAGTTGAGAACTTTAATACATCTCTCTCAGCAATTGGGAATGCTTTCAAAGTCATAAAGGGCCTGAGGCAGAGGGGCGGTAGCGAACAAATCAACGGTGCTGTCATGAAAATGCAGCCTCAGGGAAAAGATGAAGCCAACGTTTATTCTTTCTGTGAAACAGCAGGGCTTCTAAGAATCTGTCATTTTTCCACAGCAGCCTGTTAGGGAGCACAATAAAGAGAAGGGTCTGTGGTGTGTCTTTTGATTCATTTAATGAACCCTAATAAAATTCACAGGATACACAGAGTTTTCAAGAGAATTGTACTACTTGATGCACTACAAGCTTGAGCTTACAGGGCAGAAACACTACAAAGTGAAAAAGGAACTTTGGATTCCCAAATGTCTACAAGTATGAGAGTAGTACTCAGTTGTAAACATGGGCTACTTTTTAAGAAGAAAAGAAAAACTCAGAGTAACACAGAACCAAAAGATCAAATGGCAGGGCAAGAGCCATAGAAAATCATTTCCAAGGAACTCTAATCAAGGAGCTGGTTATGTGCACCTGGCCAGATTTCAGAATTGTTATGGATTAGCAATTTCCTTCAACTGTTTTACCCATAAACCTTTTGAATCTGAACGTTTATTATTCTATACCTGTTCCACTATTGGATGTGGGTGTGTCAAGGAACTACAGACTGAAGTTAGTTCACAATATTGTGGATTGAAAGGGCTCGTACTCAAAGGAGTATATGCCAGGAACTGAACCGAAGAAGGCTTATCCACATACGGACTTAATTTTTTTCTTTCAAACTTTTAGGTTCAGGGGGTCCATGTGCAAGTGTGTTACATGGGTAAATTGTGTGTTGCAGGGGTTTGGTGTAGATTATTTCATCACCCAGGTAATAAGTGTAGTAGCCAAGAGGTAGTTTTTTGATTCTCACCCTCCCATCCTCTACCCTTACGTAGTCCTGGTATCTACTGTTCCCTCGTGTCCATGTGTACTCAATGTTTAGCTCCCACTTATAAGTGAGAACATGCTGGTTTTGGTTTTCTGTTCCTGTGTTAACTTGCTTAGAATAACGGCCTTCAGCTCCTTGTTGCTGCAAAAGATATTTTATTCTTTTTTGTAGCTGTGTAGTATTCTACACACATTTTATTTATTTAGCTAGATTTGATTTACATAAGGTCCTAGACTTCAAATTGATGCTGTAACAGGATGAAATTTTGGAAGCCTGAGGGAATCACATGAATGTATTTTCATGGGGCAGAATGCGAACGGTGGCTAGGAGGCAAAATGTGGCAGACTGTATTTTTTAAGATGGATGCAACAATATTTCCCATCCCACGTGGTCTTCCACAGTATGTTCCTACCACTTTTCCATGAAGAGATGAACTCAAATTCCCCTTTCTCTAAATTTGGGCTGGGTTTAAGTCTCACCAGTAACCATTAAAATGCAGAAGTGATGCTGTCATACTTCAAAAGCTAGGTCAGAAAAAAGCCAGCTTCTACCTGGTTCTCCTACAATGTTCACTCCTGGGATGTCCATCTTGGAATAAACAAACATTCTGTGAAAAACCCATGACCATGTAGGTGTTCCTGCTGACAGTTCCGGCTAAGATTGGTATTTAAGTTGCCCAAGTCTAAAATTCAGGCATGAGAGAAAAGAAGCTTGGAAGTGGATATTCCAGCCCTACCTGGGCTAGTCATTCAAATAATCCCAGCTGAGACTCCAGACATCAAGTAGAGATAAACCATCCCTGCTGTGCTCTCTCTGGATTTTTGACCCACAGAATCTATGAGCATAATAACATGCTTGTCTTATGGCACGAAGTTTCGGGTGGCTTGTTATACAGCAATCATCAGAACACTTAAATCCTTCTCAAAAAGAACTCCTGGAAAGTTAGACCAAAAAGTAATAAAATGGCTTTTTAGAGGGAATTGATGGAACAGATTGTATGGGACACAAACTGATGCACCATTTCTCTGAATACACTTTGTTTTATGGTTTTAATTTTAAAATCATGAAAACGTTATATAGTCTTTAAGAATAAAATTAAATCAAATAAAAATGGCAGTACTTGAACACTGAAAATAAACAAATGAATCTAGCTCCAAATCCGGTTGGTTAGAACTAAGTAATTTCATTCCACATTCTTAGTGAATGATATTTGAAGGACAGAGAGTGATGCCAAGAAATCTTCAACTTCATTCAGCATTCATTTTTGGTGGTAATACTGGTATTATGTTGTAAGTATTTTATACTGCTTATTTATAGATCACAGCACATACATTATTTCATTGTTAAAAACCAACAAGATTTTCAGGGGAAAAGCAAAAGATGCAAGAATAAAATTAAACTTAAAAATAACGTGGTATTAAATTTGAACTCAAAGTATCAATATGAACTCATAGTTTTTATTTTGATAAGTTAAAAAACCTTTTAATTGAACTACAACAAACATACAGAAAAGTATAAAACGTACAACTCAATGAATTTTCACAAACTGACTACATCAGAGTAATCAGCACCCAAATCAAGCAACAAAACATTACTAGCATCTATAGAAACATCCCATTGCTCTTTCCATCAGTATCCCTCCTGCCATGTACCCCTTACCCCCCGCGTCCCCACCAGTATCCTGACTTCCAACTACATTAAAAAGTTCTCAATTTTTGTATTTCATATAATCATATAGTATGTCCTCTTTTATGTCTGGCTTCTTTGGCCCAACATTATGCTTTTGAGATTTATTTATTAGTCATAGGTTGTTCATTTTCATTGCAGAATAGTGCGGATTTAGAAACTTTTATTTCTGCAGAAAAGCAACAGTTCTATATTCAGAAAGAACAGATGACTTTAGAACATGACGCCACATCCAGGGAAACATACCTCACATCTACCTTCCAATACAACTAACTACCTGGCATAAGGTCTGAATTTTTCACCTTTGCCATCAGCTGTTTTGGTTACAGCAGTTATCTGCTAAAATGGGTTCATATCCCAAACATACTCACAGGCATTGAGAGTGAGTTACATGGTGTAAAGGGTGCTTCAGATACATTAAGTTAAATAAAATCAATTAAACTCTCATTACTTCATTATTTGAAGAAGCTTACATTTTATTTTCTTAAACTGATTAATTTTAACATGCAGTACTTAATATGCTCATTTAACCACAGAATGCTTTCTAAAAATACCATCAAGCATCAGTGTTTCCTGGGAGATGGTTTCAAATGCTATTAAGTTGCATATTCCATTTCAGAAATGGAATATAATGATGTGATACACTGAACATCACGACTTCCCAATTATAGCAGCATATACAGTTAATAATGGATGATTACAGTGAAATCACTGAAGTCTAACTGATATAATCATTTATAAGAACTCTGTATTAAGTTTAAGAAGGCAATTTTAAAGTGTTGGGTTATACTTTTACATACATAAAATTTATTCCATTCTTAATACACAGAAAGCTAAAAAAGAAAAGAAAATCAGCAAGAATTGAGATGACACTTGGCCTGAATCATTCCTCTTTTACTATCATTATGATGTACTGAAGGTAGAATGCCTAGAGTCTAAATATAGAATTAAAGTCAGATGGATCAGGTCCAAGATACTCTACATAAATGATTATCTATTCTATACTTAAATAAACTGTTGGATACAATTTACCACAGAAATTAGAATTACTAGATTTCTCTTCATATAGAAAATGTCTAGATTTTGGTTTTGCCAGCCCTCTTCATCTAGTTCTTATAATCAGTTTTAGGTTAGTCTTGTAGAATAATAATGGTGGAAACATTTAGCAATTACCAATCCTTCAAAGATTTTACTTGTAAAAAAAAATAGGTTACCGGAATCTCTCCGAGCCTACTCTGGCTCAGGAGTCTGCCCGATTAAAAAAAAAGTCAGATTCTAAATTATACTTTTAGAAAGCATATCTTCTAAACATTTTAATTTTTTTGGTAGATGGGACAACAGAGTTCTGCTGTTGTTGCCCACAATGCAATGGTGCAATCCCCACTGCAACCTCCACCTCCTGGGTTCAAGCAATTCTCCTGCCTCAGCCCCCCGAGTACCTGGGATTATAGACATGTGCCACCACACCAGGCTAATTTTGTTTTTTAGTAGAGATGGGGTTTCTCCATGTTAGTCAGGCTGGTCTCGAACTCCTGACCTCAGGTGATCCATGCACCTCAGCCACCCAAAGTGCTGGGATTACAGGCATGAGTCACCCACACTTGGCCTAGCCGTCTTAATTTTTCCTTTACTTGTTGGTTTACTCAGGCTTTCTTCAGCATGTGAAGTCAATTTCAGTATTTTTTTTTCCACAGAATAATTCTGGATTTTCACTATTTTAAAATACATGTATAATGTATGTATAAATATATATACCTACACACTATACACACACACACACAATACATATATAGAGGATAGCAACTTACAACTTTAAAAATTCATAGCTGCCACTTTTATCATTCATATAGCCATAGCTGTGTAATCTTTCATATTTCTCTTTGGTGATCAAAACTGCTAAGGTCTTGACTATGCTAGCATCCTTTAAAGAAACATACACAAAAAAACCCTTTGGCTAAAATCTACTTTTTATTGCTTATGCCAGTGCTGACAATAGAAATATGTGAGCTACATACATAATTTTAAATTTTCCTGTAACACATTTTAAAAAAACAAAAAATAGCGCTATTCATTTTATTTTATTTGAACCAATGTCTAAAATATTTCATATGTATTCAATACGAAAAATTGAGATTTTTAACTTTTTTTAAATAATGTCTTCAGAATCTTGTGTTTTACATTTAACATCATTTTAATTTGGACTAGCCACATGTCAGTGTTCAATAACTCAATTTCAAGTACTCAAAACGTTGCTAGTAGCTATCATATTAGACAGTGCAGGTCTAGTCCATTAATTTCCACATTTAGCAGTAGTAATTGGTTTATTTTACTCATTCTTTAAACATATGAAGTGCAGGCTGAGCACGGTGGCTCACGCCTGTAATCCTAGCATTTTGGGAGGCCGAGGTAGGCAGATCACCTGAGGTCAGGAGTTCCGAGACCAGCCTGGCCAACATGATGAAACCTCATCTCTACTAAAAATACAAAAATTAGCCAGGCATGGTGGCACATGCCTGTAATCTCAGCTACTTGGGAGGGTGAGCCAGGAGAATGGGTTAAACCTGGGAGGTAGAGCTTGCAGTGAGCCAAGATCATGCCACTGCACTCCAGCCTGGGTGACAGAGCAAGACTCCATCTCAAAAAAATAATAATTTTATATATATATATATATATATATATATATATATATATATGAAGTGAGTACCATGGGTACTATAATACAGAGATAGAGAGGTGAACTAAATAAAATGTGGGCACACAATTTTAACTTCCTGAATACATTAGTCATTATCATGTAATTATAGTCATTATCGTGTAATTAATATTCCAATCCCAATGTGTAGAGCTTCAGCAACATCTACAAGTTTTAATATGTAGAAATGTTTTAAAAAAATAATTCATCTTAAATTGGTTATAACTTCACGGCTAATTTGATCTTTAAAAGAATATCATGGAAAATTTTAAATACACAAAAGTAGAAAGAGTAGCAAAAACAAAACAAAAACCATGTAACCAAGACTTAGGTTACCATCATTTTGCCAAACTTGTTATTCATCCTCATTTTTCTTTTGCATGAAAAGGACATTCCAGATACATCATCTCCTGTGTATAAACTTCAGAAATTATCTCTAACAAATAGACTTTTACATAACCACAATGCTATTATCACACATAACAATAAGTTTTCTATTATCTAATATTGTCAATATTCCTATTCTCCCAATTACTGTAAATATGTCTTCTTTTACATGTTTGTTCAACTCATGATCTAAGTAAAAACCACTCTTTCATTGCATTTGATTGATGTCTCAAGTCTGTCAATACCTAAGAGTTCCACCTTATTTCTTAAAATGCCATTTTATTGGTTAGGAAACCAGGTCATTCCTCTTGTAGAATTACTCTTATTTTAGACTTAATTGTTCCTTTTTGTGTCATGTAATTTACTCTTCCATTTCTTGAATTTTCTCTAAACTGGGAGTCAGATCTTGAGGCTTAATTAAATTCAGGTTCAATATTTTTGGCAAGATGTGTATATCTTACTGTATCACATTAGGAGGCAAATAATTTTTATTGTCTTTTTTGTGAAGTTAAGATTATCAGTGGGTTCAGATGCTGTCAGTCTGATCTATTCACTGTAAAGTTCACAACCTTTCACTGAATGGTCTCAACCTCTAGATCCAGTATTTCATTATATGTTTCACAATAGCTTTTCGAATGCAATTTTCTATTTCTATTATTCTTTCTGCATTCATTAGCCTGAAATTTTCTAATAAAGAACTTTACCTTATTGCCTTCTGTTGCCTTGAAATACAGTTCATGCAGGAAATGCAGACTAAATGATTTTCCTTTCATTTACACATTTTCAGAATGAGGTGGTTTCCTGGAAACCTCCATGTGTATACTACACACATGGAGGAATATAGAGATAATAATAGGTAAGATCAAAAGCTTTTCCACATTCACTCCTTTAATAAAGTCCGTTTTTAGGATGAATTTCCTCAAGTTTAACATAGTTTCAAAGGTGATGAAAGTCTTCTATATGTTCATTAACATATTCTTTCCTTTAAATAAAACTTCTTATGCTAAGTTAGTTTTGAGCATGAAGCAAAAGGGAGTCCTACATTCAAAAACCTTTCCTCTAGAATTTATTTACTAAGCTCAACATAAAATTCACAATGGAAGAGTTCTAATAATTATTAAGCTACACTGTGAATTCGCTGATGGTAAGTAAGATGTGAATGTTGTCTAAATGCCTTTTTACATTCCTTACATTTGTATGGTTTCTCACCTGAATGAATTCTCTGATGTTGAATCAGTGATGAATGAAGTCTAAAGGACTTTCCACATTCCTTACAGTCATAGGGTTTTTCACCAGTATGAATACTTTGATGTTGAGTAAGCTGTGAAAGCAGTCTAAAAGTCTTCTCACATTCCTTACACTTATAGGGCTTCTCACCAAAATGAATACTCTGATGCTGAGTAAGCTGTGAGAACAGTCTAAATGCTTTCCCACATTCCTTACATTCATAAGGTTTCTCTCCAATGTGAATACCTTGATGTGAAATAAGTTCTGAGTAACGACGAAAGAACTTCTGACATTCCTTACATTCATAAGGTTTCTCACCAGTATGTATTCTCTGATGGAGAGTTAGATGATAGCCACGACTGAAAGTCTTCCCACATTCCTTACAATCATAAGGCTTCTCACCAGTGTGAATTCTCTGATGCAGAGTAAGTTGTTGCCGCACTCTAAAGGCCTTTCCACACTCCTTACATTCATAGGGTTTTTCACCAGTATGAAGTTTGTGATGTATTCGAAGGCCTGTACTACACAGAAAAGCCTGACCACATTCCTTACACTCATAGCACTTCTCAGCAATGTTAAGTCTCTGATGTCGAGTAAGGTGTGCATACTGTCTAAAGGCCTTCCCACATTCCTTACATTCATAGGGTTTCTCACCAGTATGAATCCTTTGATGGAGATTAAGTTGTCCTCTAACTCTAAAGGCTTTCCCACATTCTTTACATTCATACGGCTTCTCACCAATATGAATTCTCTGATGTACTCGAAGGTCTGAGCCACATGTGAAGATCTTTCCACATTTTTTACATTCATAGAGTTTGTCAGAAGTATGAATTCTCTGATGTCGACTAAGGTGGGCACACTGTCTAAAGGCTTTTCCACATTCTTTACATTCATAGGGTTTCTCACCAGTATGAATTCTTTGATGGAAAGTAAGTTGTTGTCGTACTCTAAAAGCCTTCCCACATTCCCCACATTTGTAGGGTTTCTCTCTATTATGACTTTTCTGATACAGAGTAAGAGATGTGAGTTTTCTGTAAGTGGGCATTTTTTCAGAGGTGGCTTTTGTCACTTGCCTGAAACATACCTCATGAGGACTTTCTTGTCCTTCAAGTCCACAGGTAATTCTTTCCATTACCTTCCACTGAGATATATTCATTTCATAAATATCCTTTTCTTGAAATAACTTTTTAGTGTCATATCTGGATTCCAAATCTGAAAGAAACCAAGACCAAAGCATATTTTCCTGTTCTAGACAAATAAGCAAATAAAAAAATTTATAATAGAAATCAATGACAAAAAAAAAGAAAGCCCAATTGAAGTAAATGAGCACAACGTATCTAAAATAGGTAATTTAAAGAAGCTAAAAGGAAAAAGGAAAATGATGACTTAAGACCAGATTATATGGCTGCGGATCAAAGTTTGAGACTCCTCACTTAAATTTTTTAAGTTCTCTTTGCAATTAGAACAAAGAGCAAATACTTTATCCTGAGTAACACAGACTCTGTTTACTACAAGGTTTCAACTCAAGCCACTGTACCCTTTGCTGTCCATGACCCTATCATACTTGCTTGTTTTCTGCTCCTAGAACATGTCACAATCTTTCCTTTTTTTTTTTTTTTTTTTTTTTTGAAATGGAGTCTCTGTTGCCCAGGCTGGAGTTCAGTGGCGCGATCTTGGCTCACTGTAACCTCCGCCTTCCAGGTTCAAGCGATTCTCCTGCTTCAGCCTCCCGAGTAGCTGGAATTACAGGAGTGCGCCACCACGGTTAGCTAACATATTTTTAGTACAGACGGGGTTTCTCCATGTTGGCCAAGCTGGTCTCAAACTCCTGACCTCAAATGATCTGCCCTCCTCAGCCTCTCAAAGTGCTGGGATTATAGTCATGATCCACTGCACCAGGCCCAATCTTTCCATTTCTTGGAGTTTTTCACTGGCTATCAAATCTCCCAGGAATCTTGACTTGGGTTTGCTTTGTTGGGTTTCTTTCATCCACCAGGTTTCATTTTAAAAATCGGAAAAATAATCCCTGTTGACTTCATGGAATATATATTATTTGTTTTTTAGCCTAGTCATTTATTTTTTAAATTTTTTTTTTAGATGGAGTCTTGGTCTGTTGCCCAGGCTCAAGTGCAGTGGCACAATCTTGGCTCACTGCAATCTCTGCCAGGGTTCAAGTGATTCTTGTGTTTTAGTCTTCCAGGTAGCTGTTATTACAAGTGCCCACTGCCATGCCTGGCTAATTTCTGTATTTTTAGTAGAGATAGAATTTCAGAGTGTTGGCCAGGCTGATTTCAAATTCCTGTCCACCCGCCTCAGCCTCCCACGGTGCTGGGATTACAGGTGTGAGCCACCATGCACAGCTACTTATTTCTTCTTAACATTTTTCTCAATTATGTTGTTATTCACTAATTTCCCCATTTACTATTATCTTTATTTTCTTACCCTAAACTTCCCCAAGGGGAGAAATGATTTTTCACTCACCAGTGAATAAAGCCATAGTACATGTTAACTGTGAATTAAATTCTCATAATTAGTTAACAATTATGGAATATGATGTCCTGCCTCCAATCTTAAACCTTAATACGCTAATTAAATATTTTCTTTTTATCACTTCCTATAGAGATGGGAAACAAGCACATCTAGGTTATCTCAGTAAAATATATAAATAGAAAATAGTGATTTCTTTATACTTGGCCATCCTTCCACTTGCCTCTCCATTTACACTTGCAGATATCTCCATTGCAGTTCAATTCCTACTTTGTATAGTCATAAGTGAACTCTAACCCTCTTTCAGAGCCAAGGTAATGAGAGGCTCTAAATATTTTTCTTCACTTGGGTTTACATAACTATGCATATCTATGTTACAGGTTCCCCATATCTTCCCTGAAGTCCCTATAATGCCATTTGGGTACTTACTAAAGAATATTTCAATGATTTTCCAGGTGTAACGACAGGTTTATACTAAAGTAAAAGGCAATTACAATTCTGAGCAAACAGATGTTTTTTACAAATGTGCATGTTCTCAAAATTTTTACAATAAGAATTCAATACTTTTTAAAAAAGGAAAAGGTTAGGATTAGGGTTAGAGTTACGGTTAAAGCAACATTATTTGTAATATGCCCAAACTGGAAAGAATCCAAGTGTTCATCAATGGAAGAATGGCTAATAAATGATGGCATGTTAACACAACACAATACTATATAGCAATGAAAATGAACAATCTACAACTACATGCAGCAAGGGCTAATCTCACAAACATAATAGTGAATAAACAAAACTAGACATAGAGCAATATGTGCTGTATAATTCCATTTTTATAAAGTTTAAAAATGATAATTAATAATCTACGGTGGCATCAGGATAGTGGTTAGCCTTGGTGGGGAGGAACGACTGGAAGAAGTCAGGAGGGGCTTCTGGTATCCTAGTAAAGCTCTATTTCTGAATCTGTGTACTAATTAGATGGGTATGGTCACTTTGTGAAAATTCACTAATGATCTGTTTATTTTTGTGTGTATTTATATTTCAGTAAGTTTACTTTTTGAAAGTATACACTAAAAAGATGCTAAACGCAACAATAATATAAATGGTGTGGGTAAAATGTGACCAGGGACAGGTACATGAACGGAACAGAATACCGCAATAAAATCTGTGTTTCCCTCTCTCTGTTTCTGTCTCCTCACCCAAAATAAGCAATACAAAACTATGGCAATTGTCTAGAATTCTGGGGATAAAGTCCACTTATGGCCTCAATAAGACAAATAAGATATGAGTGACATTAATAAAAGCATCATAATTAGTTAAATAATGGTAGTAAATAAGTGAGTAGTTATGAAGTCATAACAAAGATTAAGAGAAAGATGGTCATTTCAAAGGATTTACCTGCAAATTCAAAATTAAAACCAGTAATCTAAAAGGAAAGCCAGACAAAAATCAAATTAAAGGCAAAAACATTTATAAGAAAGTGAGAAAGTGTTACTGTTCATAGCATTAAAGTCCACACAAACTGAGCACCATGGCTCGCACCTGTAATCCCCAACTACTCAGGGAGGCTGTGGTGGGAGGATCACGTGGGGTGGAAGGATTATTTGAGGCCAGGAGGTCAAGACCAGCCTGGACAACATAAGGAAACTCCAATCTCTAGAAATTAAAAAATTTTAAAAACATTTAAGTCCATACAAATTGGCATAAGAAACAATAAACAATGGAAAAGGCAACGGAATAAAGGAAGTAAGCAGACAACACACAAAATAAAGAAAAGCATAAACAAATTAGGACAAAATGTCTGTATTCACTAAGAATGAAATTAGAACAAGTTGCAAAATTTATTCTGCAAAATTTGAAGGTTTTCATTTAAAAAAAAACAAACATGGCTGGGCATGGTGGCTCATGCCTATAATACTAGCACTTTGGGAGGCCGAGGCAGGCAGATCACCTGAGGTCAGGAGTCTGAGACCAGCCTGACCCTGACCAACATGGTGAAACCCCACCTCTACTAAAAATACAAAAATCACCCAGGCATGGTGGCAGTTGCCTGTAATCCCAGCTAGTCAGGAGGCTGAGGCAGGAGAATCGCTTGAATATGGGAGGCAGAGGTTGCAGTGAGCCAAGATCACGCCACCACACTCCAGCCTGGCAACAGAGCGAGACTCCATATCTCAAAAAAAAAAAAGAAAAGAAAAGAAAAGAAAACAAACAAACAACAACAACAAAAACACATTGCCAGTGTTGATAAAGTGAAATTGAGATGGTTGTATATGGCTCCCTACTTAAGTGACAAGCCAGATCAAGATCTTGGCATGTTGAACATTCTCAATTAGGAGGTGGCTCTATAATATACAAAGCTGAGCTACATGATACCAAAGAGTCAGCCACGTTTGTTCCCAAATTTGCCTATTCCAGTTCTTACTGCTGCAAGCAACTAAAATTATTAATGTTTAAAGATAATCATTTCTATGAAAACTAAGTTGGATGTTTTGGAAGTACTGGCTACATATTCACATTGCATTTTTGTCAATGTAGGCATGGGTGAGAAAATAATAAAAGACAGAAAACATAAAAAATCAAGGATTCTGCCCTCAGACTGCTTCACAAGTGTCTTTACATTCCTGTTCTACTTCAAATACGTTGAAACTGGAAAGAATAGTCTATGTTTCATATGTACTTTAATCAGGACAGAATGGGCTAGACTTACACTGAAACAAAATGCTAAGCCAAATATCAAAAGATTGCGCTATGATAGACAATTTTAATGTTCTATCTCCTAAAACATGTATGTAAATTATACAAGTGTTCAAAATTAGCGAGACAAATACTTGTTTGGATTCTACTGAATCAAAGAGTTTATTCTAGTAAACACTGCTAATGTGAAAACAAAACATTAGTCATCCTAGATCAAAATGAAAGAAGTGTTATTTCCATTTGCAGGGCATCAGCTTTAATTAAAAAGAAAATAGGGGTAGGGTGTGGTGGCTCACACCTGTAATACCAGCACTTTGGCAGGCTAAGGCAGACAGATTGCATAAACCCAGGAATTCGAGACCAGCCTGGGCAACGTGGAGAAACCCCTGTCTCAAAATAAAATAAAATAAAAATAGGGAGCAAATTATCTTATCATATAATTCTCCCCAGAGGTATGCTGTTTCCAGAGGTATAATGTCTCCCTCGCCCATCATTTTTTTTCTGGCTGATACAGAATTATACAGAATACAGAATATTTATGACCAAGACAATTCTATTAAAATCAGAGATCTGAAAATGTTAAAACCCTATGACCACAAAATTGTACTTCTGAAAATTAACACTCATCTAATATCGCATAATCCATACTGAATTCCAAGGAAATACTGAATAATCCTCATGTTCAGATGATAATCTACTCCTGTTTCAACAAGGAACCAGACGCAACTGAAAGAAAAATATGTCTTTTCCTCTCTACCACATTCTCCAATCAATCTATGTCTGAATTCCTACCATATGTGTGGTTTTCCTTCTTCAACTTGTTCCACTCCTTCCCATCTACTGAAGGTCACTGCTTACAAAACTATCCTCTCTCCACTTCATCAATGTTCCTCTCTCTGAAATCATTCTGGTGAGCCTATAAACATGTTGAAATACTTCACATCGTAAAATATATTCCCTGTATTCTATGTGTCTGCTTCCCTTTTACAGCAAAATTCATCGAAAGAATAAATTTACTTTCACCACCATTTTCTTTTTATCTCTCAACTCTAAAACAAACAAAACACCTTTATAACAGAGCATTTCTAACACATCAAAAAGTAGACAGAACAGCATAATAAATCTCCATGTATCCAGCACCAACCATTAGCCCCAGGCCCAATTGTAGCCTATGTATCCCTCAATCTACTTCCTTCTATTATTTGAAGCAAATCTTGGCTATTACGTCATTTCATGTGTACATAATATTCATCTTAAAAAGCACTTTTACACATAACCACAATACCATTATCCAAACCTAAAAAATGAATTATTCAATATCAAAAAATCAGTGTACACACTTCCATTTGTCTGATAAAATTTTAAATAACCTAAAAAGATAACTCATCCAAACAAAGTTCACAGAACATAACTATTGATGTGTCTTTTACATCTCTTTTAATCTATAGATTTTCCTATCATTTTTTTATTTCCCTTGTAATTTATTTGTTGAAGAACCTGTTTTTGGGCCTGTAGTTTCCCATATTCTGAATTTTGCTCACTACATTTCCAAGGTGTAAACATAGTCCTCTATCTTCTTCCCACAAGTTGGGAACTGGCTTTAGAAGCCTGACAAGACTTAGGACCTTTTGATAGCAAAGATATCTCATAAGTGATACTGTGTTCCTTCATTAGCAGAAACAATGTCGGATTATCTCTATTTCTGTGATGCTATCAGCACTGATGTTCAATATCTAAATCTAATTGTTCTTACGGGTTCCAAAATGGTAATCTAATTCTATCATTCTTTTTCATTTATTCACTGAATACTCTTATTAAGAGCAACATACGGCCAGGCGCGGTGGTTCACACGTGTAATCCTAGCACTTTGGGAGGCCGAGGCAGGTGGATCACCTGAGGTCAGGAGTTCAGGACCAGCCTGGCCAACATGGTGAAATCCTGTCTCTACTAAAAAAATACAAATATTAGCTGGGTGCGGTGGTGGGCACCTGTAATCCCAGCTACTCAGAAGGCTGAGACAGGAGAATTGCTTGAACCTGGAAGGCGGAGGTTGCAGTGAGCTGATATCGTGCCATTGCACTCCAGCCTGGGCCACAAGAGTGAAACTCCATCTAAAAAAAAAAAAAAACGAGAAACATATCTCCATCTAGTACCTGTTCATACAATTCTTCTAAGAAGGAAAGGCAGGATAAATGCTTCTTTTCCTTTAAATTTATGCTTTTTAAATGTTAGTTTCTAGTAACTTCCAATGATGAATAATTTGCTGTATCATTAATAATTCATAAAATAAAGTGTATTTTGTGCATTGCTAACACATTGCAGTCATTATATGCATTGATACTCAAACAGTCCCATCTCTGGCCAACTGGAGCCTCTTCGAATTGGCTCCTCTTCCCTGACCACCCCATGTTGGGGTCACCACCTGCAGGGATCTGTCCTGCAGACCCTGACGATGGGTAAGTAAAGTACACTGACACACAGATACTATGCTTTGT
The DNA here is from genome assembly GCA_963573385.1 of Cacajao melanocephalus. NCBI lineage: Eukaryota > Metazoa > Chordata > Mammalia > Primates > Pitheciidae > Cacajao > Cacajao melanocephalus. Next base: position 73,649 of record CAUYLG010018367.1, read on the forward strand.
CAGTTTGGCTGAGGGTCCGTGGCTGCTTACAGGCTCCCCGGAGAGTACTGTAAACAGTTGCAACAGCCAGCCCCTACCAGCCAGAGAGACTTGGATTTCTTGAGTAAAGTTTAATTGACAAAGGCTTGAGTCAACACCACTAGAGTGAAGAGATTTAAGGACAGGTTCCCACACCCAAAGCAAACACCCTTAGAGGGTAATATCCCTCGTCAACCTTCCCCAGAGAAGGCCATCCAGCTCAAAGGTTAGTTTTAAGACCACAAGAGTAAATAAGTTAGTTAGGTAAACTCCCCCACATACCCTATTTGCTTTACTTATTAGCTAAATGTAAAGGGGATTCAGGCTCCCTTCAGCCAAGAACTATAGAAAAAACACTTAGGCCTTCCAAAAGGGTTTGAGACTATATTCTATAACTTTCTCTAACATTTTTCCCTTAATATATTTTGCCACCACCCTGAATGAATTCCCACAACCCCATTTAAAATTGCTCCATTCACTCATTATAATCTTCTACATCCTTACCTTACTCACTTTTCTTTGTAATACCTAATTACTTGAGGATATTTTAGTAGTCCATTTACTGATTTATTTACTTGTTTACTGCAGATTCCTCACTACAATTTAAACTCCATGAACAGAGGGCAATGAAAAAAATATATAAATAAAAGTCAAAATACAAAAGATGAGCTAGAAATGGATTAGATCCAAAATACAGGTAAAATGGAATCACTAGGGAAGAAACTTTCCCCTACTGAAATAGAGGAAAGAAAAGGGAGGGAAACAAGACAGAAGAGAAACAAGTGATAAATGGAAGTATGGATGAAATTTCTTTGGTGGCTAATGCTGAGAAGATCTAAGTTTTCTTCCCAAGTTTCAGGTCTCTTCCTCACAATCGACATCTAAGGGGTGTGTCTCCTCCCAAACAGCAGGTCTGGCCATGCCACAATGGCTGACCTCTGACTGATTAACACTTACCTAGGCTCCATCTTCTCTTCTCATCCCTCACAACCAACCAGGGCTCTTTCCCTTGTTCCAATAGGGTGATCACATCTGGTTTAGAAACGGAACATCCTGCTTAAAAGCAAATAATAGAACATAATAAAAAACTTATTTAAGACTTCAAACCAAAGGTGACTATCAGAATTGAAAAACATTCGTAGTATAGAGTTACCTTAGGATCACAAGGAAAAACAAGAACAGAGAAGTAGGGACCTGGTCTTATTTTAATTTAAACTTACACAGGCTCTGTCTTTTGAGAGAAAAGAATAGTTGAAAGCACTTGTTTCAAATCCTGCCTCTCTTTCCTATGTCGGTAGAGCAAATAATTCAACCTCTCTGTGCCTCAGTTTTCTCAGATGCAAAAAGGGGATAACAGTAATGTGTACACATAGCATTGTTGTGAGATTTAATTTAAGTGTTTAGACGAGTGCCTGGTACATGTTGTTAACCATTATATATGTTCATGAGATACTCCATTTGCTATTTTTTAAATATTATTTTACTAACTGGAAAATAAGTTTCTTGTCAAAATATGCATGCCGTTACATGAAATTCATGTATTTTAAACTTAATCACAAGCAGTTAAAATATGTCTGTTGGCCGAGTGCGGTGGCTCATGCCTGTAATCCCAGCACTTTGAGAGGCCAAGGTGGGCAGATCACAAGGTCAAAAGATTGAGACCATCTTGGCCAACATGGTGAAACCCGTCTCTACTAAAATAGAAAAATTAGCTGGGTGTGGTGGCACACGCCTATAGTCCTAGCTCCTCGGGAGGCTGAGGCAAGAGAATCGCTTGAACCTGGGAGGCAGAGGTTGCAGTGAGCTGAGATCACGCCACTGTACTCCAGCCTAGCGAGAGAGCAAGACTCTATCTCAATAAATAAACAATAAATAAACAAGTAAATAAGCATGTTGTAGGAAATTGAATACTGTCCACTTAAGTTTTAACAAACTGTCGATTCAACCCAACATCACATACATTGTAAAAGCTCTTTTAATAGCTATGTAGAGCCAGACACCTCTGTCTTCCCATTCTCACTGTAAATGAGTTCATGAATAACATGGACCATCTATAGCAGTACGAAATCAGATTTCTTTGACAATGGTTTTGCTATGAGTGTCTAAGAATTTATATCCAGCTGTCATTAAAGAGCAGTAATAATAGAAAAGTCAAAGAAAAATGTAAAGGTCACCGAACTATAGGGAAAGATGAAGGTGCTTAATAGTGGTACCTACTGTCAAACCACAAAGCAGATATTTAGCTAGTTTTCAGAAAGAGGTCGCCCAAAAATTCAGTCCTGTGAATGTCTAAGTTATCTGACACAGATAGGCTTACCTAGTGACACCAAGTTGCTATAGTTCTCTAATATCACATCTCTGTACAAATTCCTCTGATACGAGTTCAGGCATTCCCACTCTTCCTGAGAAAAGTCTACAGCCACATCTCTGAACATCACCAAATCCTGAAATGACAAACACACATATTATTTGTAAGATAAATGAAAATATTTTGAAGATGGAAGAGGTGGCTGGGTATAGTGGCTCAATGCCTCTAATTCCAGCACATTGGGAGGTTGAAGCAGGAGGATTGGTTGGGGCCAGGAATTGAGACCAGCCTAGACAACAAGGCGAGACCTTGTCTCTTTAAAAAAAAAAAAAAAAAAAAAGTGGTCTGGGTGTGGTGGTTCATGCCTGTAATCCCTGCACTTTGGGAGGCTGAGGTAGATGGATCACCTGAGGTCGGGAGTTTGACCTCACGTTTCTCCATGACCAACATGGAGAAACCCCATCTCTACTAAAAATACAAAATTAGCCGGGTGTGATGGTGCATGCATATAATCCCAGCTACTCAGGAGGCTGAGCCAGGAGAATCACTCTGGGAGGCAGAGGTTGCAGTGAGCCAAGATTGTGCCGTTGCACTCCAGCCTGGGCAACAAGAGTGAAACTCCGTCTCAGAAAAAAAAAAATGGAAGAAGGATTTCGATGATATATGTTCACTTTATTCATCACATAAATAGACTGGGGCTGGAAGCCTGTGAGGTGGGAAGGTGGCAGTAAAGATGTGAGCGTGACTGAAGCAGAATATCTATATGTTCTTAAAGATTTCTATAACAAAAGACCAGGTTTTGGCAACATTTTCTGTAAAGGACTAATATTTTAGGCTTTGCATACCATATATGGTCTCCGTTCCACATTCTTCTTTTTTTATGTAATAATTATTTTAAAATGTAATTAGCTTGCAGGCTGGTCCAAAACAAGCTATGGTTTGTGGGCCAAATTTGTAGCACATATAGTTTGCCCACCACTGCTATGGCCAAAACTTCCTATGTACCACGGAATAGGAGATAATTTTATTTATTTCCAGACACATTCAGGTAATTATCAGGATTTCTAAATTAACTGAAATAGGTTCATAGGAACACTACTTGCAAAAGACCTAAAAAGTTCTTAATAAATGGAATTTATTCTATTCTCTTTTCCTTTAAAGATAAAAAATAATAATATTAGATGGGATTTTCCCCAAAATATGAACTCTATTTTTAAAAAGCAGAGTTTGCATAAAATTTAACAATTTCTTCCAGATATAACTTTATCACTATAATGTATTATTAGCATTTTTATTATAACAGACCCTTTATTTAATATTTATAGTTTACTGCATGATACAGTAGTCCCCCCTTATTCATGGTTTTGCTTTTCTCAGTTTCAGTTACCCACGGTCAACCATGGTCAAAAAATATTAAATGGAAAAATTCCAGAAATAAACAATTCATGTTTTCAGTTGCATTCCATTCTGAGGAGCATAACAAAATCTCACACTAACCACTCCACCCCACCTGGGATGTGATATTCTTTCTCCAGCATATCAACACTGTATATACTACCTGATTATCAGATCAAAATAACATAGTATATATAGGGTTTCATACTATCTAAGGTTTTCAGGCATCCACTGAGGGTCTTCGAATGTATCCCCCTTGGGTAAGGGGGACACCTGTACTCCACCTGATGGATATGTTATACTTAATAATGATTATATTTAGATATAGCTATGCTTTTAAATATATTATATTTAGAATTTACATTACAAAAAATCTCTAAAGCTACTAATGTCCAATATTCTACTGTAGCAATATCTGGATACTGAGCACTTGAACTGGGGCTAGTCCAAATTCACATGTGCTGTAAATGTAACATATATGCCAGATACCAGATAGTGAAGACTTTAGAAGAAAAAAAAATAAGGTAAAACATATTGATAACTTATATGCATTTTTTTGTTTTATCTTGGTTTTGAGATAGGGTCTCACTCTTTCATGTAGGTTGGAGTGGCGTGGCACAATCGCAGCCCATTTATTGATCACAGCTCGCTGCAGCCTCAAACTCCTGGGTTCAAGCAATTCTCCCACTGCAGCCTTCCAAATAGCTGGGACCACAGGCATATGCCACCATATCTGGCTAGTTTTTGTTTTGTTTTGTTTTTGTAGAGATGGGATGTTATTAAGTTGCTCAGGCTTGTCTCAAACTCTTGGGCTCAAGCAGTCCTCCTGCCTCAGCCTTCCAATTCCAAAGTGCTGAGTTTATAGGCATGAGCTACCACAGTCAGGGCCTGACCATGACTTTCATATTATACTGTAAAATAATATTTTGGCCATATTGAGTTAAATAAAAGACATTAAAATTAAATGCATGTGTTTCTTTTCACTTTTTTTTAATGTGATTACTAAAGTATTTGTTTAAAATATTTACTAAAACATGTGCCTTGCATATTAGTCTGTACTTTTAAAATATGACTACTAGAAAATTTTAAATTACATATGTAGCTTGCATTACAATTCTTTTGGACAGTGCTGATGACTTCATAAGGGGTTTCCCCTTTCATTTGGCATTCATTCACTCTTTGCCTGCCACCATGTAAGATGTGCCTTTCACCTTCAGTCATGATTGTGAGGCCTCCCCAGCCACGTGGAACTGTGAGTCCATTAAACCTCTTTTTCTTTATAAATTACCCAGTCTCAGGAATGTCTTTATCAGCAGCGTGAAAACAGACTCATACAGATACAGATGGAGAAGACAGAGGTACTTAGGAATCTGGCTGGTTCCATCCCTCACTGGAATGGGAAAGACTGGGGAGCAGCTGTTGAATGGGACTCTGTTAGAAAGTTGCAGAATAACAAATGAGAATGTTCACATAAGCTGAAAAAAATGAAAGAATTCCAAGTAGAGAGAAATTCCAACTTACACGAGCCATGATTTTAGAATTGCAAGAACAGGTCAATTTTCCTCAAGGTTCATTTACTTCAGAAGCAGGGTCCAGAGATGCTAGAGCTGGAGAAAGAATGTGTAAAATCTTGAGAAGAAAATTGCCTCAGAGTTTCCAAATTTTAAAAACCAATACTACTTCTCTATTCCTAGATGCAACTCCCACCCCTAACACACAGACAAGTTTTGATAGGTAAGAGGTAGTTTAGACAAATATGTCCTCCCCAAAACCACAGAGAAATCAGCTCAACTGCACAAGGAATTGCACAGCAGAGACTCTGCAGCATCAAAGCACATGTCTAGACACTAGAGTGGGAGGCCTTCCAGTTGGTACCCAGCTGTGACCCCAGGGAAGGCTGGTTTGGAACAAGAATGGGTTGTGCAGATCTGTCCTGAACTGATCCTCCTCCCTCCATCCCCACCTTCCCAGCTGAAAAGGGGCTACACCATCTAAACCAGAACTTCTTTCTTGGCCTTAGGAATCTGGCTGGCCTCCCCAAACATGAAGACAGAAAATAGCATAGACAAGAATTTCCCAAACTTTGCTCAAATTGGAATCACCTGGATATCTTTAACCTGTTGCCTGGCTCCTACCCTTAAACACACTGATTTAATTAGTGTGATGTGGCATTTAGGATTTTTTTTAACTACCTCCTCCTCTCATGGATGTTTACAGTGGGCAACAAAGTTTGGTAGTCAAACTTTAGTATGCATCAGAATCACGTGGAGGGCTTGTTAAAACACAGCTTGCTAGGTCTCACTCCTAGAGTTTGGTATTCAGCAGGTTTGGGATTGGGCTTGAAAATTTGCATTTCTAAAAAGTTTCCAAGTGATGCTGATGCTGCTGGTCCAGATGCCACACTTAGAGAACCACAGCTATAAAACACCTGTAGAAAGGCTATATAACAGCCTTTATTATGGCAAAACTGCAAGTGCACATTGGGATTCCTTCCCCCAGGCTTAACTTCCATTCTCAGAGCTCTCTGCTCCTTATTTTCCTATCCAGGATCATCAATATTGCCTGCATGATCTCAATTACCAAGCAGTTTTTCTTGGTACTAAGACTTAAAGAAGTAAATTTGTGAAACCTGAGCATGAGTAATGTTCTAGAAAGTAGAAATAAGCTAGGTGTAGTGGCTCATGCCTGTAGTTCCAGAACTTCGGGATGCCCAGATGGGAGGATTGCTTGATGCCAGGAATTGAAGACCATCCTGGACAACATAGTAAGATCCTGTCTCTAAAAAAATTTTCTTTTAATTAGGTGGGTGTGTTGGCACCTGCCTGTATCCCTAGGTACTTGGGAGGCTGAGGCAGGAGAATTGTTTGAGCCCAGGAGTTCAGAGCTTCAGTGAGCTATGCTCTTTCTATTGTACTCCAGCCTGGGTGACAGAGTAAGACCCTGTCTCTTAAAAAAAAAAAAAGAACAAAATAGGAAAAAGAACCTATCAATTTATCAGTTAAAATCTACTAGTAACTAAGGAGAGTATATTGAAGGAACTAGATTAGCTGATTTGAAAAAGTTATTACACCTCATAGTTACTAAGGTATTGGGGAAATGGATACTCAATGATATAATGTAGAAAGAATGAAATAGTATGTGGATAGAAGCGTTTAAAATAGGACCAAAAACACTGGAAAGAACCTAAATATCCTTCAGCAATGTTAAATAAATTATCATGCATTCACACAATGGAAAATTCAACAGCCAAGTGCAGTGGTTCACGCCTATAATCCCAGCACTTTGGGAGGCCAAGGCAGGTGATCACTTAATAAGTCCAAGAGTTCGAGACCAGCCTGGCCAACATGGCAAAACCCTATCTCTGCCAAAAATACAAAAAATTAGCCGGGCATGGTGGTGCAAGCCTGTGGACCCAGATCCCTGGGAGGCTGAGGTGGGAGGATTGCCTAAGCCCAGGAGGTCGAGGCTGCAGTGGGCCCTGTTCATGCCACTGCACTCCAGCCTGGGCAACAGAGCAAGACCCTGTCTTAAAGAAAAGAAAAATAAACACCCATTAAAAATGAAGATAAAATTCATATTTGATGTCATGAGAAGGCTGCCACTACATATTGTTGGGGGAAGAAGATAGGTTAGAAAATCTTCTACATACAAAATACAAAATGATTGTCTTTTGGCAGGAAAACTACATACACATCCATACATGTATATACATGTGCATAAAACAATCTGTGAACTGGAATAAAATTTTATTGTTACCTCTACTCAATAGTATCCCAGTCCTAGGTGATCTTTATTTGTTCCTCCCTGGAGTCTTTAATTGTTTTTTTTTTTTTTTTTTTGAGGTAGGGCTTCAGTCTGACACCCAGGCTAAAGTGCAATCCCGGATCTCCACTCACTGCGACCTCCCTTTCCAGGGCTCAAGCGATCCTCCTACCTCAGCCTCCTGAGTAGCTGGGACTAAAGGCCCGTGTCACCACCCTGGCTAATTTTTATAGTTTTTGCAGCCATGCAGCCTATGTTGCCTAGCCTGGTCTCAAACTCCCGGACTCAAGTGATCCATCTGCTTCCACCTCCCAAAGTGCTAGGATTACGAGCTTGAGCCCCGGTGCCTGGCCTAAATTTTTTAATTAAAAATTTGTATCACTTACACCTCAACACAAATTCAAAATAGCTATGCAAGGAATATCATAAAAAGCTCCAACAGTCCCATCCCTGCTACTCTGCCCCTATCTTGCAAATCTAGAGGCAACAATTTTTACCTCTATTGGCTGCTTCTTTTGGTATTTAAAGTCCATACATTTAAAAAACATGTTAATATTCCTACTTCTGAATTTTCAGTTGTAATCATTAATTCACTTTCTACTATGGCAGCCATGGTTTTAGCTATCTTTTACCTACCCACTTCCCAATCATATATACATAGTTGTAGTCCCTTTGTCTTTTCAATATGGTTTTATTCTTTTTTTTTTTTTTTGAAACGGAGTTTCACTCTGTCACCCAGGCTGGAGCGCTGTGGCACAATCTCAGCTCACTGCAACTTCCGCCTCCTGGGTTCAAGTGATGCTCCCGCTGTCTCAGCCTCCCAAGTAGCCGGGATTACAGGTGTGCACCACCATGTCCAGCTAATTTTTGTATTTTTTGTAGAGATGGGGTTTCGCCATGTTGGCCAGGGTGGTCTAGAACTCCTGGGCTCATGTGATCCACCAGCCTCGGCCTCCCAAAGTGTTGGGATTATAGACGTGAGCCACTGCACCCAGCCTCAATATAGTTTTATCCTATTTCAGGGTAAATCAGTTTTTAAATTCAGTTTATATTACGGTGAATAAACACTGTTACCAACTGAACTATGTAGTATACACAGGCTATTTTGTCTTCTTTGCATAAGACTTTTTCTTCTCTGAGATTAAAATAATCTTGTTTTTTCTAAGTTTAGTTTCCTAAGAAATTATCATTAATTCATTTCCCCAAATCATGTAATTGAAGGATGAAGTTCCTGTTATAAAAGAGCACAGCTGGCTGGGCGTGGTGTCTCACGCCTGTAATCATAGCACTTTGGGAGGCTGAGGCGGGCAGATCATGAGGTCAGGAGATCAAGACCATCCGGGCTAAAACAGTGAAAGACTGTCTCTACTAAAAATACAAAAAATTAGCCAGGCGTGTTGACACACGCCTGTAGTCCCAGCTACTTGGGAGGCTGAGGCAAGAGAATCACTTTTGCAGTGAGCTGAGATCTCGCCACTGCACTCCAGCCTGGGCAACAGAGTGAGACTCCATCTCAAAAAAAAAAAAAGTGAATAAAAAACAAAATAGCACAGCTGTCTATTTCATATTCTAAGAATAAAAATCAATCCTTCAGAAATACAAATACTTCAAATACCTGTATCCCACCTGGCAAAAGTCAATGCCACATTCCTGAATGTGCCTATCTCTGAAATTCACATGACTCTGAAATGAAAAGTTGATCAAGTCATAGGAGCCAGAAACCCTCCTGAAGAAATTGCTTGAGTAGTTTTGAATATTCCTGCCCAATAAGTGATTTCTTAAATACTTTACAAAACATCCACAAAATGGAATACTAAGGTAATCTAAACACTAAATTTTAGAAAACAGTTAAGGAAGATATTCAAGATACACTGAAAGAAAAAAACAGTTTACAGAACAATTTATGATTAGAATTTTTAGATCATTAAAGGGAAACAGACTTGAACAGATAAAATATCTCTTAAAATTTTAATTCTGAAATTTTAAAATTAATTTTAAAATCAGATTTATATCTCAACTGAAATTTCCATAATCTGAAGAACTGTAAATATGTGGGAAGTTTGTAAACCAGGAGTGGATCACTGGGATGTCACTTTTCTCCATACACGCATGGCATTATATAATCCACAAGAGCACTGAATTCCTCTTTTAAACTAAGAACTAGAGATCTTAGTTGAAATTTTCAATTAGTATTATCCTATTTTTCAGAAATAAAACTCCGGCTGGGTGCAGTGGCTCACACCTGTAATCCCAGCACTCTGGGAGGCCAAGGCAGGTAGATTGCCTGAGGTCAGGAGTTCAAGATCAGCCTGGCCAACACAGTAAAACCCCATTTCTACTAAAAATACAAAAAATTAGTTGGGTGTGGTGGCAGGTGCCTGTAATCCCAGCTACTTGGGAGGCTGAGGCAGGAGAATCGCTTGAACCCAGGAGGCAGAGGTTGCAGTGAGCTAAGATAGCACCACTGCACTCCAGCCTGGGCAACAAGAGTGAAACTCCATCTCAAAAAAAAAAAAAAAAAAAAAAACCCACACAGGCTTGCAGAAAACTATTTTGGGAAAATACGTTCTTAAAACATCAATAATTATTATTTCTGGACATTGGAACCATTGATCATTTTAATTTTCTTTATAGGTTCCATGGTTACTAATATTTCATGCTTATATTAATTCTATCATCAGAATTTTTTTTTTAAAAGCTATTTCCACTGAAAAATTTTTTTAAATGATTGGGAAGATAGGCTACTTTACAGTCATTAAGAAAATTATGGACCAGGCATGCTAGCTCACGCCTGTAATCCCAGCACTTTGGGAGGCAGAAGCAGGTGGATCAGCTGAGGTCAGGAGTTCCAGACCAGCCTGATCAACACGGTGGCCCTCTAATAAATAGAAAAAATTAGCCAGGCATGGTGGTGGGCGCCTGTAATCCCAGCTACTTGGGAGGCTGAGACAGGGGAATTGCTTGAAACCCGAGAGGTGGAGGTTGCAGTGAGCCGAGATTTTGCCACTGGACTCCAACCTGGGCAACAGAAGCAAAAACTCCATCTCAAAAAAAAAAAAAAGAAAGAAAGAAAATTGTGATTAAATGGTCCCTGCATAAATGGTGACAAGAGGGAAATCAGTGTGACTAAAAAAATAATTTCAGTCAGTTCCTGAGTATTGTATCTCATCAGGACCCTGAAATAGTTTGGTGAAGGATTACAATCCTAGTTCATGTCATTTCCAAAGTGATTAAGAGCCAGTAAGAACCACAGGCAAAAACAAATGCTCATTTCACAGCAGCTACTTAATAATGTGCATTTACCCCTCCTCACTTCCAATAAATAACCAATTATTAAATACTTAACAATTTAATATTTAAATATTACATTGTTGCAAAATAACAAATCTTTATTGTAGTACTCAAGATTCATATGTAAACAATTTCTTGAAGATTCTTATTTACAACAATAAATGTCAACATTACACTATACTTTTTTCTTACGACTAAATATAAACATAATTCGTATTAATGTGTAACATTCCATCACATGGATGGAGTGTGATTTAACTATTTACATACTGCTGGATATTAATTTTATAAAAGAACATCCAAAAAGTAATTCCCAGTGATGTCATTTATTTCTAGACAGAATTAATGTTGCTGGAGCTTATACAACTCTGATAATATCATGAAATGATAGATTTCCTCCCTCCCCAGTAAAAATTAACCATTTACAAATACATACAACAATTCTGTATATAATCTTAAAATATCTTTGTTGCCCTGAAAGCGCATAAACAGAGTCCGAAGACTTAAGAATCTCTGTTCTGGGGTCCACTGGAGGGTCTGGCTCATTTTCCTGCTTGCAAGCATCCATCATAATTACCTTCACGTTTGCATTGCTCTTGGAAATACAGAAAGCTGATAGGGAATGACTAAGCATCATCATTTTTATACCGGTAACTAATATGAATTAAGGACTCACTATGTGCCAGGCACTCTCCTAAGATCCTCACAAATATTAAGTCACATCATCTTCAAAACAACACCGTGAAGTATACACTATTACAATTCTGAGGAAACTGCAGCACAGACTGCTTAAACTCGTTCAGATTTAAGTAGCAGTCAGAATTCAAATCCTCCTCTTAAATCTAGGTTCGAAATTCTTAACCACTACATTACACTACACCTCTCTCAGTGGATCCAAAGATATACCCAAAATAAACTCACGTTGCCAAACCTCAAACCACATCCGGCTGGTACCAAAAACTTTTATTCATGAATTTCCTGGGGGAAAAAAAAAAGTCCCCACTCCTACCCCGGAATCATTAAACATACCTAAACCCTAAAAAAAAACCTCCTTAACGAATAAATTAAAAACAAAGCATGAACATTAATCTCCAGCAAGGGTATTTCCATATCATCAAAATCCTTAGAAAAACAGCACTCAGAGTAACTGAATATACAGTCTACGGTTAAGCAACCATGTGTCTAACTATAGAAGAGCATGAAGTAGGCATTAAAAAAGGGAAATCTATTAATTAGGTCCCCTGTCGTTAACTAGGTAGAGAAATCCTAAGGCCTAAATCAATGAATAAACAGATCATTTTTAAGCAGAATTTTAAACGGAAGGAAATCGAATGCATTTCACAGAAACAAAGCAGCAGCACAAACTCACACGGAAGCGGCTTTTTAGAAGAGCAGCTGCGATTCATTTATCCTTCTCAAGCGCCTTCTCTGGAAACTGGCAGGGCTGGGGAAGCAGACCAAGTTCAGGACACCGCAGGCTTTTCTTGACTCGATCAGAACCCACCCTCCACGCTTCCCTGGCCCAGCTAACCGCCACCTGCATGCACAAATGGAAACGACAGGGCAGCGGCTCCGCAGTCACCCGCGTCTGGGTTCGCAGCTCCGGGTACGCTGTAGTTCGGCACCCAGTTGCCCAAGCCCCGGAACCACCCACAATGTCTTTTCGGAACTGTCGGCGCGTCCTCTCAGCCCCCAGACACCCGCCCCGAATCTAGGTCGCAGCGTTTTGCAGGGGACCTTCATCCTGGAGCGTCCACCTCTGACCTCTCATTCCTGGGCCTTTTCGCTAAGGCCGAGCCTAAGTGGCTGAAACGCAGATGAGGATGCGCGGGGCCTCGGTGTCCAGTTACACCATTGGCCGCACCCATGAACCGGGCCCGGCACAATTACTGCCTCCAGCGCCTCCAGGCCTCAGGGCTGCAGAAGCTCAGTCCCGCGAAAAAACGCAGAGCGGCCTGAGGCTCCACAGGCACTTTTTCTCTACCTCCGGTCCGTCCTGCAAAGCCTGGCCCAACCCGCGCTCTTTTCCCTCAGAAAAGCAGCGGCCACAGCCGCGCCCGGCGCCCGGCGCCCACCTCTTCGGCCTCACCCAACTCGGAGGATCGCCCAGACCTAGAGTCAGCGGCACCAGGATACGGGAGAGCGCCCGCCCCGTCGCGAATGCGCAGGCGCGCGGAGGGCGGAGGCAAGTCCGGCGGCTGCTCTGGGGCGGGAGGTGCGCGTGGGCCCGGGTCTGGGCGGGGACGGTCTGGCAGAGGAGACGTACCCAGAGGGGCGACAGTGTCCCGTGCCTCAGGTCTCTGCCTCTGAGGCAGCCCCGTGACTGACTAGTGCCATTAAAGATAATCCGGGCCTGCTTCTCTGAGGGCACTGCCGTCCAAAATTTTAAAAACCGATATTCCGGCTTTTTTTCTGTTGATTTTTCGGACTGCGAGCCCCGCCGCGCCCCGCCCCCAGCGCAGCGTCACCGGAGCCTTTGAAAATCGGCTTCTGTCCGGAGTGCGCAGGCGCGCGGGTCGACCAAGGCGAAACCTGGGACCCTTTCGGGAGCAAGGGAGACACGCAGGGGGGCACCTGCCGAGGGGGTGGGAAGGTTTGGAGGTGGGTGGTGGTTGGCAACACGATCCCGATGGAGGTGGAGTGTCCAAATCTAGGCCTGTAGGTGTGATCCTGGCGGTGAGCTGGATGGAGGGAACCCCAGTGTCGCGAGCCTGGACCAAACCGCAGCGCGTGCTCCCTGTGGCGTCTTCGCGTACCTGGACCGAGTGCGTTGCCGCAGGCGGAGTTGTGTTTCCGCGCAGGAGGCTGCGGCGTGCGCGTGTGCCGTTCTCTAGCGGGGGATTGGGATGGTGCTGCAGAGAAAGCTGGCAGTGGTGCCCGACTCCGATGCTGAGTGTAGGGGGTCCCTAGGGTCTGTGCGGTTTATGTCCGTGTTTGTGACGTACCTGGGATCGAATCTGTGACTGTGGCTCTGTCCCAGTCCATTGTTATTTCCGGAATGGTTTTGATAAGGCAACGCTTCTGGTTCTGGTTTTCCATGGAGACGGTTCGTGGGTCCGTATGAAACTGAGTGTTGGGATTTTGATTACCTGCACCGGGCCCTCGTGTGTCCTCAGGACTGTGGTGATAGGCAAGTAAAATAATTGTAGAAAGAAAGAAACAAAGAAAAAATTGGAAAGGAGGTAAGATTGCTATTACTTCCAAATGATGGAATTGTAGGAGTATGTAATCAGAAAATTGAAATGAATGGGACACCATGAAACGGGAGGAAGAGGCATTTTATCTTCTTCCATACCTGAACTTGCAATATTCTAACAAATGAGATTTGATTTTTCCCCTTTGTTCCTAGATGAAATCTTGGATAAATTCAATGTCTCCAAGCCCACCTAGGTCTCCCAAAGTGCTAGGATTATAGGCGTGAGCCGCTGCGCCCGGATAGTAAGTTTATTTGATCTTTAGCTAAAAGATCAGCCTCATTTTCGTAGCTAAAAATACCTTTTGTAATAAAAATGTTCATTGTAATACTTCATTTTTAAAATATTAAAAACTTTCTTCTTTCTCCTTGATCTCTTCCAGATATTCAAGTATTGGTTAAGTGAATATGTGGAGGATATGTACTGATTACGTATTTTCTCTTTAAAACCAACTACGTTTCTTACATAAGTTTTTGTTTATTAAGGATTTTATTGTTTTTCTTTGTACTTGTTGCTATTTTTTTTAGAAATGTTTCCTATTTCATTAATTTCCACTTTTTATTAATTTCTTTTGACAACTTTTTCAGGGCTTGTTTTTTACCTTTTTATTTACAGTTTTCTGTTTCATTAAAATTCATCAGGTTGTATTCTGAAAGAACTCCTTGGTCTTAACTTCCAGCTTGCTGAGAGATGTTTTGTAGCTGTTTCAGTATTTTCACTTCTTCTTTTGTAGCCCAATTATTAATTTTTAAAATTAATTCTGAAAAATTGCAAAGCACACAAGAGAATATATAAATATGTGTACAGCTGAATGAAAATAATGAAACTAATTCTCGTACCATAACCATAAAATATGAAGGTCTCTTAATTTTTTGGCTAATATTTACATAAGAAAAAATTTACATTCCCAAAACTCAATACAACATATTTTTTATTTTGAACTTTCATTTTCCTGTAGCTTTCCTCCAGATTCACCAGTTGTTTATGCTTTTCCACATGTGCCTTATCATACTATGTCCATATTTATTTATTTTTAATGAACAAACATCATACCCTTTACATCTAATTACATAAGTGAGTCTCTCCCAAGCTCAAGGACATTTAGTTACTTAACCATAGTCATTAAAATCAGGAAATATAATATTAGTTGAAAAATCTAATCAATGTCCTTTATTAATGTATTTTGCCAATTGTACCTGCAGTATTCTCGAATAGCACTTTTTTTCTTTGCCCAGAATTCATTGTATTATCACTGATTGAATCTGGTTTATAAGTGTATTTAGTCTTACATCTGGAGCAGTTCCTCAGTCTCTTTTGTCATTTATGACACTGACATTTTTGGAAAATACTGGCCATTTGTTTTGTAAAATATTCTTTGAGTTTTTCTAATGATTCCCAATTATTAGATTCAGATTATGTATATTTTGGCACCCATATACTGTACTATACTATACCATACTGTGGGCCCAGATGACCAGGGGCAGACATATGCTGTCTCTACTATTTCTGATTAAACAAATATAAGTTTGATTTGCTTATTAGCTCATAGAGGTCACGGTACACTGAAGTTTATACCCTGAAATAAACAATAGTGAATGAAAAGCACAGCCAAAAGAGAACAGCTTGTAGCTTGTAAAAGCACAAGCAAAAGTGGTAATTGGAAGCCTGAAGTTTAGATAGTCTGAGAACGCCCGATTAACCGTGGCACATCCGTGGTATGGTTGCAAGGCAGGAAAACACTGCCTTGGTCCCATGAACTCCTTTCCAACATGGGGTCTGCACAGAGGTCTCGTAAAGAGGGCTTTTGTAAGCACCCAGGAAAGGTCGGCAACCTCTGCTCACAAGATCCAGGAGGATCTTGGCAGGTGGGAGCTGGCAAGACAGGAAGGCCTTGCGGAAGGAGATAGTGGAACATCTCCTACTCTGCCTATGTTCTCAGAATATGGAGTAATCTTGGTTGCCCTATGTTCACAGTGCTTGGGAGATGAAAGCCCCTTGATGCATTGTGTGTGGTCGGAACTGGTGGCGCCTTATCCACTGTGTTCTGGTGCAGCTGCATATCGATACTGATCAGTGGTAAAACTTGGTGCACTAGATTAGCTTCTCTTAGAACCACCTGCTTCATTGTATTCTAATGATGCATGCTTCTCCCCCTGGCTATCTTGCCCCACAATAGTTTCAAGGCCTACCCCAATAACTGCCCCCCGCCCCGGCTTTCCACACCTCAAATAATGAGTGTATGCACCTAATAAAAACCTGTGGAAACCAGAACTCGGGGCCAACGTGGTCCTCGCACTTTGCATTGGTCCCCTGAACTCACACTTTAAGCTCTATTTCTGTGTCTTTGTCTTTAGTTTCTTTCTCAATCCCTTGTCACCGCCAGGGCTCAGGCCACCCACTAGCGGGGTTGGGGCTGGTACCCAACACATACCGTACTAAATACACAGTGCTTTTCCATTTTGTTTTATTTTACTTTATTTTATTTTTGAGACAGGATTTTGCTCTGTCACCCAGGGTGGAGTGCAGTGGTGCCATCTCAGCTCACTGCAACCTCCACCTCCCGGGTTCAAGTGATTCATTCTCCTGCCTCAGCCTCCCCGAGCAGCTGGGACTAAAGGCACATGCCACTATGCCCAGCTAATTTTTGTATTTTTAGTAGAGACAGGGTTTCACCATGTTCCCCAGGCTGATCTCAAACTCCTGACCTCAGGTGATCTGCCCACCTCTGCCTTCCAAAGTTCTGGAATTACAAGCATGAGCCACCGTGCCCTAGCCTTTTCCTTTTTATTAATAGTGCATCTCATTAGGGCATCAGTGATGCTAACCTGTATCTCTTCATTAAAGTATTGTTGACCAGGTTTGTCCATTCTAAAATTATCATATTCCCCTTTTTAATTACTAAGTGTTTTGTGGGAAGATACTTTGAAACTATGTAAATAATCGAAACTTCTAATGTTTCACGTCAAGTTTCTCATCAAACTTTTACTGGCTAGTTTTAGCACCTATTGATTTTTGCTGAAACCATGTATTACTGTGAAGGTTGTGTGTGGTGATTTTTATAATTATTTTTCCTAATACATGTATTAGTTGGCATTCTGCTATAAGGAAGAGCTTTCCTTTCTCATCCAATTTTTTCTTTATTTAGTCTCTTATTAACAGTATGCAATCTTGGATTCTTACTTCATCCAGTGAGTTATAATTTCTTTCATTTTGATATTCATATTATTCAAGATTTGGCCTATAGTAGTGTTTTAAACTGGATATTATGTCCTTTTGATAGGTCCCTAATATTCTTTATTATTTCTTTAGGGGATAAAAACAGGTTTCAGGCTTGTATTGTAGTTTATCTGCTTTAGCCCAAAGTACGTAAAGCGAGACAGAGTACTAAAATGAAGCTGAAGAAATTCAGAGGAATCATATTTTCTTATCTATCCAGGACAGATGAAGGATTTTACAGTTAAGTAATAGCAAACTGTCATATTTCAAAAAATCAGAAGTGCTTGTTAAAAAGTACAGAATATAATGAGTACCCAGTCAAATTTGGGAGAAGGCTTAGGAATTTTTTTAAGTAATTAATGTAAGAAATGATGATGATGACGATGATGATAGCGATAGCCAGACATGCTGGCACATGCCTGTAGTCCCAGCTACTTGGGAAGCTGAGGTCGGAGGATTATCTGAACCTAGGAGTTTAAGACCATGCTAGACAACATTATGAGACTCCATCACACACACAAAAGAAAGAACGGTGTTTGATAAATGGTGTAAGATAAAGAGGTGTTTGAAAAATATATAAACAGATATATTAATCAGTGTTATTGTACATTATTTTTAGCTAGTAATAAAAAATGGATGCCAGGTGCAGTGGCTCACGCCTGTAATCCCAACACTTTGGGAGGCCAAGGTGGGCAGATCACAAGGTCAGGAGTTCAAGACCAGTCTGGCCAACATAGTGAAACCCTATCTCTAGTAAACATACCAAAAAATTAGCTGAGTGTAGTGGTATGTGCCTGTAATCCAGCTACTCAGGAGGCCGAAGCAGGAGAATCACATGAACCTGGGAGGCAAAGGTTGCAGTGAGCTGAGATGCTGTTGCACTCCAGCCCGGGCGACAGTACAAGACTCCGTCTCAAAAAAAAAAAAGTGGAGTATTTGGGTGAGACGACGTGTCTATAATTATCCCTAAATAACTCCTTTAAAGGACAGGGTGAATAGTGTTCCCATGTTCTAAGTCTTGGGACATTGGAGACATTCAAAACATGTCTTGGAACGTTAAAAAAAATAAGTTTTTGAAGGAGGTTCAGGAGCTTATATGGAGCTGAACACCTGGAGTTTGGAATTTTTTGAAATATTTTGTGCTCAAAAGTGTGTATATCACAGATACACCTTGATTTGGTATGCTTCACAAATATTGCATTATTTACAGATGGAAGGTTTGTGGCAACGCCACGTCAAGCAAGTCTGTTGGTGCCATTTTTCCAATAGCATGTGCTCACTTCTTACCTCTGTCACATTTTGGTAATTCTTACAATCTATTTGAGACAGAATCTCGCTCTGTTGCCCAGGCTGGAGTGCAGTGGCGTGATCTTGGCTCACTGCAACCTCCATCTCCTGGGTTCAAGTGATTCTCCTGCCTCAGCCTCCTGAGTAGATGGAATTACAGGCACCTGCCACCAGACTCAGCTAATTTTTGTATTTTTGGTAGAGACGGGGTTTCATTGTGTTAGCCAGGATGGTCTCAATCTCCTGACCTCATGATCTGCCCACCTTGGCCTCCCAAAGTGCTGGGATTACAGGTGTGAGCCACTGCGCCTGGCCAACTTTTAAATTATTAATAATATTTTATCTGTTATCTGTGATCTTTGATCACTATCTTCATTGTTTTGGGGTGCTGAAAACCGTGCCCATACAAGATGACAAACTTCATCTATGCATGTTGTGTGCATTCTGACTGATGACCAGCCATTCCCCATCTCTCTCCCTCTCCTCATGCCTCCCTATCCTCTGAGACACAACAATATTGAAATTTGGCTATGTAAAAACCCTACAGTTACCCCTAAGTGTTAAAGTGAATGGAAGGGCTGCACATCTCTCACTTAAAATCAAAGGCTAGAAATGATTAAACTCAGTGTGGAGGGAACGTTAAAAGCCAAAATAGACCAAAAGCTAGTCTCTTGTGCCAAAGAGTTAGCCAAGTTGTGAATATAAAGAAAGAGTTCTGGAAGGATATTCAAAGTGCTGTTCCAGCAAACGTACAAATAAATAATAAAGTGAGACAACATTATTTCTGATATAGAAAAAGTTTTGGTGGTCTGGATAGAAGATCAGACCAGCCACAACATTCCCCTAAGCCAAAGCCCAATTCAGAGCAAGGCCCTATCTCTCTTCAATTCTGTGAAGGCTGAAAGAGGTGAGAAAGCTACAGAAGAGAGGTTTGAAGCAAGCAGAGGTTGGTTCTTGAGCATTAAGGAAAAAGCCATCTCCATAAAGGGCAAGGTGAAGTAGCAGGTGCTGACGAAAAAACTGAATTACCCAGAAAATATAGCCAAGGTCATTAATGAAGGTCGCTACACTTAACAGATTTTCAGGGTAGAATAAATAATAGCTTTATATTGGAAGAAGCTGTCATTTAGGCCTTTCATAGCTAGAAAAAAAAAAAAGTCAGTGGCTGACTTCAAAGCTTCAAGGGACAAGCTGACTCTCTTGTTAGGGGCTAATGTTGGCAAAGTTGAAGCCCATACTCCTTTGCCATCCAGAAAATCATAAGGCCCTTAATAATTATGCTAAATCCACTCTGTGCTTTATAAATGGAACAGCAAGGCCTGGATGACAGCATATTTGTTTACAGCCTGGTTTACTGAATATTTTAAGTCCACTGTGGACACCTATTGCTCAGAGAAAACAGATTCCTTTCAAAATGTCACTGATCATTGACAGTACACCTAGTCACCCATGAGCTCTGATGGAGAATGTACAAGGAGATGAACATTGTTTTCATGCCTGCTAACACAATATCCATTCTGCAGCCTGTGAATGAAGGAGTCATTGTGACTTTCAAGTCTTATTTAAGAAGTACATTTTGTAAAGCTATAGCTGCCATAGATAGTGATTCCTCTGATGGATGTAAGAAAAGCACATTGAAAACTTGGAAAGGATTCCTCATTGTAGTTGCCATTAAGAACATTTGTGATTAATGGGAGGAGGACAAATGTCAACATTAACCAGAGTTTGGAAGAAGTTAATTCCAGTCTTCATGGATAACTTTGAGAAGTTCAAGACTTTAGCGGAGGAAGTAACTGCAGATTTATTAGAAATAAAAGAGTTAGAATTAGAAGTGGAGCCTGAAGATGTGACTGAATTCTTGCAATGGGATTTCACACCGGGTAAGAGTTGAATAATTATTAAAGACCTTCCCACATTCTTTACACTGATAGGGTTTCTGACCTTTGTGAATTCTCTGATGTTATTAAAATCAGAAAAACAAATAAAGGCATTCCCACATTCATAGCATTGATAGGGTTTCTTCTCCCCACTGTGAATTCTCTGATGTCTCATTAGATGTGCACTCTGTTTGAAGGCCTTCTTGCATTCCTGACATTCATAAGGTTTTTCATTAGTATGTGTTCTCTGATGTTGAACAAATGTTGACCAGGTGATAAAAGCCTTCCCACACTGCTTACATTCATAAGGCTTCTCACCAGTGATAAAATAGACAAGCCTTTTATTGCTGACAAATACTAGTATTTATCAAATTATTTAGCCTTTTCCAAAATTTTGAGTAAACTGACGTCCTGGAAGAAGCACCCTTATTTTCACGATTTTACAGTCGAAGAAGGGAAGATAAGAGACGGTGAATCCCTGAGACTCACATTCAAGTGACGATCCCTCGCGGGCACTCACTCTTGCTCACACTACAATCAGATCCTCCATGCGGCTTTCACACACTGTCACACTCGAAGCCAGAATCCCCTCGGATGGACTCTTGCAAACCTCCAGCCCCATCCCGGACTACGTGGCGTCCCCTACAGCCACCAGCCGGGCCAGCGTCTAGGACGCCCAAGCATAACCTCCCCATTCTAAACCGGTATGAATCACTGGTTGCACTCACCCGTCACAAAAGCATAAACTGTGACGCGAAGAGTCTGCGCACTCAGAATACAAGAGAACGCCCCCACGTTTCTGAGCACAGCTTGTGCCAGCAGAGATAAGGTCAGCTGAGGCTTCAATCAAGCTCCCCTCAACCGGTTCCGCCGCGTCTCTGGGCTGGTAGCCTGGACTACATTCCCAGAGGCCTTCGCGGCCGACGTGCTTTGCGAATGAACGTAACCGCCTCCAGACCGCAGGACGCGGTAGCGGAGCTGCTCAAAGCGGGGTGCTCCGTGCTGGGAGGCTCAGGGCTGCCCTAGGTCCTTAGTCCCAGAGCTAGTGCCATCAGGGGCTGAGTATGTGAATAGGGAAGTGGGAAGAGCGTGTGTGTCCCTGGCTTTTAAATACATCCCGAACCTCTATCTCTTTTAACTGGAGTATTTAATCTATTTACATTTAATATAGCCACTGGTATATTTAGATTTAACGCTGCCATTTTATATTTTATTACTTTTTTTAGTGCTAAATACATAGTCTTTTATTTATTTTTTCATATTCGGTTTTTATGTGTGTGTGAATTTAAAGATGAGGGCCGGGCCTGGTGGCTTCCACCACCACTTTGATCCCAGGCGGGCGGATCACCTGAGGTCAGGAGTTCGAAACCAGCTTGGCCAACGTGGTGAAACCTCATCTCTACTAAACATACAAAAATTATCTGGGCGTGGTGGCAGGCGCCTGTAATCCCAGATGCTTGGGAGGCTGAGGCAGGCAGAATCACTTGAACCCAGGAGGCAGAGGTTGCAGTGAGCCAAGATCAGGCATTGCACTCCAGCGTGTGCGACAGAGTGAGACTCTATCTCAAAAACAAAAAACAAAAAAAAGGTTGCAGTGAGACGAGAGATCGAGCCACTGCACTCCTGCCTGAGCAAGAGAGCCAGATGGGGAGTCCATTTTGCAACCTAAAGACACTTATTAAAACTATATTGATACTTTAATAAACTATACAAAAAAGATGATGAGAAAAACATGTGCATTTATGGAACTACATAGCAGTCAGGCCAGTTCCCTGCAGAGAGAATTCCCAGCATGACCTCATTCATCTGTGAGGACACAGAGCAGTCCTTGTTTAGACACATACTTTCATCTACTACTCCAGCATGGTCAGCTCTCCACTTCTTGGTTTCCTTCTGCTATAAATGCTCATGTCCAAGCAGACATTTACCTTCCTCATCTACCAGTCATTGGAGGAGGACTGGGGCCACGCAGATGATTAATTCCACCCATTCTTTGGGGAAGGTTTCCCAGTGGGCCTCTTCCATCATCCTATCTGGAAGCAGATGAGCTTCCATAGCTGCTTTTTTTCACATCTTGCTGAAGCAGAGTTTTGAAAAACAAAACTACAAACTGCTACTCTGAAGAAGTAATCTGTTATCAAAGATAGTCTCCATGGAGACTGACTCCAGCTGTCTAACACTTATCCATTCGAGATGTAAACCATCTTGCCCTACTTCCCCACTTTGGAACCTTATTTATTACTTTTTAAAAACGGGGTCTCGACTGGGCATGGTGGCTCATGCCTGTAATCCCAGCACTTTAGGGGGCCAAGGAAGGCGGATCATGAGGTTGGGAGTTTGAGACCAGCCTGACCAACATGGTGAAACCCTGCCTCTACTAAAAATACAAAAATTAGCTGGGCATGGTGGTGGCTGCCTGTAATCCCAGCTTCTCAAGAGGCTGAGGCAGGAGAATCACTTGAACCTGGGAGGCAGAGGTTGCAGTGAGCCGAGATCATGCCGCTGCACTCTACCCTGGGCTACAGAGCAAGACTCCACCCAAAAACAAAAAAAAAACTAAACAAAAAATAGGGTCTCCCTATGTTGCCCAGGCTGGTCTTGAACTCCTGGGTTCAGGCGATCTTCCCACCTATGCCTCCTAAAGTGCCGAGATTACAGACATGAGCTTCTGGCATTTTGTTTTCTTTTGTTGCATGTTTCCTTTTTCTCTCCTTTCTTTATGTTGGATTGATGTATTACTATTCCAATTTTTTCTTTAATAGTTTATAGGTTATTTTAGTCATTACTCAGGAATTTAATAAGTCCAAATTCATCAATACTCTGACTCTCCTCTCACAGAATGCATTCAATTTCATATGCCCTCTTAGATTTAAAATACAAGATGTCAGTTACGTATTTATTAAAAAACCTCTCTGGGGCTGGACATAGTAGCTGATGCCTATAATCCCAGCACTTTGGGAGGCCAAGGCAGGTGGATCACAAGGTCAGATCAAGACCATCCTGGCCAACACGGTGAAACCATATCTCTACTAAAAATACAAAAATTAGCTGGGTGTGGTGGTGTGTGCCTGTAATTCCAGCTCCTTGGGAGGCTGAGGCAGGAGAATCGCTTGAACCAGGGAGTCAGAGGTTACAGTGAGCCCAGATTGTACCACTGCACTCCAGCCTTATGACAGTGGGAGACTCCGTATCAAAAAAAAAAAAAAAAAAAAAAGGCCTCTCTGAAATTATACTATTATGCATTTATTCAGAACATTGACATAAGTGGTGTTAAAAAAAAAAAAAAAGAATAGGTTTTATCAAGAGAAATAAACTGGGGCTGGGCTTTATTTCTCAGAACATTGACATAAGTAGTGTTAAAAAAAAAACAGAATATTTAGGTTTTGTCAAGAAAAATAAAGTGGGGGCTGGGTGCAGTGGCTCACGCCCATAATCCAGTGCTTTGGGAGCCTGGGGTAGCTGGACTGCTTGAGGCCAGAAGTTTAAGACCAGCCTGGGCAACATAGCAAGACCCCATGCCTATGACAGTTTTTTTTTTTTAAATTATCTGGGCCTGGTGGTCTACACCCGTAATCTCAGCTGCTCAGGAGCCTGAGGTCAGAGGATCACTTGAGCCTAAAAGCTATGATGGCACAACTTCACTGTGGCCGGGGCCACAGAGCTAGACCCTGTCTTAACAAAGAAAAAGTCCAGACGCGATGGCTCAAGCCTGTAATCCCGCCACTTTGGGAGGCCGAGGTGGACAGATCACCTGAGGTCAGGAGTTTAAGACCTGCCTGGCCAACATGGTGAAACCCCGTGCTACTAAAAATACAAAAATTAACCAGACGTGGTGGTGCACACCTGTAATCACAGCTCCCTCGGGAGGCTGAGGCACAAGAATCACTTGAACCAGGGAGGTGGAGGTTGCAATGCGCCAAGATTGCATCACTGCATGCCAGCCTAGGTGACAAGAATGAGACTCTGTCTCAAAAAAAGGAAGGAAAGGGAAAGGGAAAAGAAAAGAGGCTGGGCATGGTGGCTCATGCCTGTAATCCCAGCACTTTGGGAGGCCAAGGTGGGTGGATCACCTGAGGTCAAGAGTTCTGGACCCACCTGGCCAACAGAGTGAAACCCCGTCTCTACTAAAAATACAGAAATTAGCCAGACATGGTGGCGTACACCTGTAATTCCTATAAATATATTAAATCCTAAGTTTACCCAGAATGAATTCAAATTTTAAAAGCATAAAACTTTTTTGAATTCATTAAACCTGAATGGTTAATGGTTTTT
This sequence comes from Cacajao melanocephalus, assembly GCA_963573385.1. Lineage (NCBI taxonomy): Eukaryota > Metazoa > Chordata > Mammalia > Primates > Pitheciidae > Cacajao > Cacajao melanocephalus. The sequence goes on from CAUYLG010018367.1 coordinate 98,269, forward strand.
ATCTGGTCAAAACAGACTAAAAATAACACAAGTAATGGTATTATATATAGACACTAATGTTTATTGAAGATTATATTCCGTATAGTTTCCTGTAATTTTTTTCATGTACTAACTCGTGTAATTCTTGTTTTTTAGAGCTCTGAAGTGATTTTAACTTTATTTCCTTCACTTTAAGCCAATCATGAAATTTCACAGTGATTTCTGAGGTGGGGGCAGAAGGAAGGTGGTGTTACGAATTGTCAGGGCTGTGGCCCAGTTGCCTCAGAGTAATCCCTCACTAGGGCAGCAGGAGGAGCACAGACTGCCCCGCCAGCAGGTAGGTGATGTTCTGAAAGCGTGAGAGCTGGTATGCTATGTCCTCCACAGTTTCCAGCTTGCGTAGCTCACTCAGACCATCCCCCTCAAGCCAGTGAGTTGGTGATCAGCTTGGCTGCCTTGGAGTCACCCTCAGCAGAGATAATGGCCGCCTTTTTCTGCCACTTAGCCTTTTCCACCACAAATCTGGCCCTCTCTGCTTCCTGCTGAGCCACCTGTTTGGCTTCCACTGCTTCTGTGAACTCCTTCCCAAAGGTCAGATGTGTCAAGGACACGTCCACCAGAATGAGCCCAAAGGTGGCTGCTCGCTCCATAAGGCGTTGATCACCTACCTGGAGACCAGCTCTCTGGGTGATTAGTTCTCCAGCATCAAAGCGAACCACCACTGACTTGAAGATCTCAGTGGTAATGGACAGCAGCACCAGCTCATCATAGTCCTCTCCAATGCTGGTGAAGATGTGAGGAAGCTGGCTAGTGACAGGCCGGAAGAGGATGCGCAGTGTGATGTTGACATTCTGTAACTCTTTGCTACCAGTAATGACTAGCACATTACATGGCTGAGAACGGCAGTCAAAGATAATTGGTTTCTATACCCATGGGATGAGAAACTGAATCCCTTCCCCTATCACAATGACTGAATTCCAGGGAATCGGTTGAAGATGACAACTCTGTACCTAGCATCCGCATGATACAAGGCAGAGTTCACCAAGCCTCCTGCAACAGCTAAGGCCAGGCCAGACTTGCCGATGGACTCAAACACTTTGGCAGCCATGTTTTCTTCTGCGGGACCCTCTGACACCTGCTTTCACTCTGACCTCCAAATCTAACTTGTGTAATTCTAACAGCAGTATACTGTAGGTACTACTATCACCATTCATATATGATCCCCAGAAGGGATAAATATCTTCCCCCATATCATTCCAGCTATAAGAAGCGGGTGTCAATCATGAACATTAAATATGCAGAATGGCTAAACACCCTATCCCATCATTGCTTATATCGACAGAGGTTTCCTATGTGATGGCTTTCCTCAGGTTTAACAATAAATGTTTGTTGCTGGAAAATGTTTACATACAAGTATAAAGAACAATGGTTTCCTATGTTCTCTCAACTTTCCTCTACTATGAATATTTTGGCAATCCTAAACCAGAGGATGATCAGAAAAAGTTTTCTTATGTTATTTTAAAAAATACATTATAAATTCTCTGAATCTGAGTTAACACAGGTCATACCAAAGAAACTGCATACATTATTTACATTTTGAGAAGTTCACACCAGTACAAATTGATGCCTAATAAAAAGTGAACTGTATTTAAAAGTCATCCCGCATTGTCTTCAGACTGTTCTTCAGTGAGATAAATCCATTGACACAAAGTGCTTTCTTTACCACCTGTATATATGCCAAAATCTCTCTATCAAATATGAATTCTCTGATGTACTTCAAGGATGGATCTAAGCCTAAAGGACCTTCTGCATTTGTTACATTTAAAGGGCTTCTCACCAGTATGAACTCTATGATGTATACTAAGTTCATGGCTACTATTAAAAGCTTTCCCACACTCTTCACACATATAGGGATTTCCATCAGCATGAACCCTTTCATGTCTGACAAGATAAGAGGAACAGCGAAATGCCTTCCCACATCTTGTACATTCATAAGGTGTATCACCCGTATGAATTCTCTCATGAATAATAAGATGTGAGGCATGACTAAAAGTCTCCCCACATTCTTTACATTCATAGGACTTTTCACCAGCATGAGTTCGGTCGTGATATATGAGGCTTGTGGCATGACGAAAGGCCTTGCCACATTCCTTACATTCGTAGGGTTTCTCAGCACTATGAACATTCTGATGGGCTTTAAGTACTGAAATGAACCTAAAAGACTTCCCACATTGGTTACATTCAAAGGGTTTCTTACAACTGTGAACACTCAGATGCTGAGTAAGTTGTCCAGATACACTAAAGGCCTTCCCACATTCCTTACATTCATAAGGTTTCTCACCAGTATGAACTCTGTGATGCATAGTAAGTTTATGACTATAACTAAAACCCTTCCCACACTCTTGACATACATAGGGTTTCTCTCCCGTATGAATTCTCTCATGTATAACAAGATATGAGGCACAACGAAAGGACTTCCCGCATTCTTTACATTCAAAGGGTTTGTAACCAGTGTGAATTCTGTTATGATGGGCAAGGTGTGCACGCTGACTGAAGGCCTTTCCACATTCCTTACATTCATAAGGTTTCTCACCGGTATGAATATTCTGATGTATTTTAAGGGATGAATTGAGCCTAAAGGACTTCCCACATTTGTTACATTCAAAGGGTTTCTTACCACTATGAATACTCTGATGTCGAGTAAGTCGTCCATGCACACTAAAGGCCTTCCCACATTCCTCACACTTATAAGGTTTCTCAATACTTTCAAATGTATGAGGTGCAGTAAATTGATGGCTACTACTAAAAGCCTCCCCATTTTCTTTACATTCATAAGGTTTCTCCCCAGAATAAATTCGCTGATGCATAGTAAGTTGATACCTACATGTAAAGCCCTTCCCGCATTCCTTGCATTCATAGGGTTTTTCTCCAGTATGAATTCTTTTATGACCCACAAGGTGGGAAAACTGACGAAAGGACTTCCCACATTCTTTACATTTATGTGGCTTCTCTCCAGTATGAATACTCTGATGTACTTTAAGGCCTGCTTTGAGCCTAAAGGACTTTCCACATTTGTTACATTCAAAGGGCTTCTCACCAGTGTGAATACTCTGATGTCGACTAAGTCGTCCATACACACTAAAGGCCTTGCCACATTCCTTACATTCGTAGGGTTTCTCACCATAATGAAATCTATGATGCACAGTAAGTTGACGGCTGGTCCTAAAAGCTTCCCCACATGCTTTACATTCATAGGGTTTCTCAACATGAACTTTCCCATGTTGAGCAAGGTTTGCAGGATAACTGAAGACCTTCCCACATTCTTCACATTCATAAGGTTTCTCACGAGCATGAATTTTCTGATGTTCTCTAAGGTCTGTAAGATGGCTAAATGCTTTCCCAAACTCTTCACGCTGATCAGGTTCCTCACGGGTATGAATTCTTTGATGTCCCATGAGTTCTGTAAGATGACTAAAGGCCTTCTGACATTCCTTACACTCATATGGTTTCTGTCCATTATGAATTCTCTGATGGAGAGTAACAGATGAATGTTTCCTATAAATGTCCATTTTCCTATCAATGATTATTTCACACCTTGAATCCAAATCTAGAAGACATAAAAGAAAAACATTTTGTTTACTGGGTGAGAAAACGTCAATGTATTGTAGAATTAAGAGGAATTCTCACCTATTACAGATGTTGAGAACTCAAAAATATGAAAGGAGAGCTCAAAAAACGAGTTTGTGCAGTGGAGTGCAGCCTTACACACGCATGCTGTACACATACACAAAGACAAACATTCACACACATACACACAGCCCTATTTTGTAGTGTTTGCCAAGATCTCTGGTGTAAATATTCCCACTGAGGGCAATTTCAAGCTGTCAATTTAATGCAAGTTTATTAACATATATGCATAACTGGTTCTAGATTTACAGAACTGACCAGCTGTACAGCACCCCTGCTATATAAATTTATACCATATGCTAAGAAAACAGGCAAGTATATATACTGGATCATTCTTCAATTACAATCTTCCCCAAAATATAGGTACTCCCACAACTATAGTTTATTCCCTTCTATATATGACCATGTATACTACTTTTCTCTCTACATTAAATAAAATACTGAGTTTTTAGTTATCTTACCCTGTCATTTTCTTATTACCGCTGATCCTACAGATGTTCAATCTAATTTTCTATCATAACTTTTCTCGGGTCTGTTCTGGTTTTCCTTTATATATATATATATGTATATATATATATATTGCACTTTAGGTTCTGGGGTACATGTGCAGATGGTTTTCCTTTTTATCCAATGCTAACTCATTCTGGTAATGCCCAGAAGAGTATGCTAATTAATTGTTAGACACATACCAAGTATGTACACCAGAATTATGAAATGTTGAGCATTCAAACTTAGGGCAAAGAGGGGACCTGAATTACATTAAAGAAGAGAGCCAAAAACTAGATGAAAAATATTGGCAGAAGTGGGATGGAGGATAATGGTTTATAGTCTATATAAAGCAGGCTAGGCATGGTGGTTCATGCCTGTAATCCCAGCACTTTGGGAAGCCGAGGTCGGCGGATCACCTGAGATCAGGAGTTCAAGACCAGCACCTGGCCAACATGGTAAAACCCTATCTCTACCAAAAAAAAAAAAAAAAGATTAGCAGGGCATGGTGGCGGGTGCCTGTAACCCCAGCTACTTGGGAGACTGAGGCAGGAGAATTGCTTGAACCCAGGAGTCAGAGGTTGCAGTGAGCTGAGATCGCATCACTGCACTCTAGCCTGGGCGACAGAGTGACACTCCATCACCAAAAAAAAATACAGTCTATATAAAGGAATATGTTCAGCAACATAAAAAGTGCTGTATTAGTGGGACATGACTTGTGGCATGATTTGTACACAAAAAGTGAAAATAATATAAACAACTCTCTCTAAAATGGAATAACAATACAAATTAATAATATCAGAAACTAAAAAATCTTCCATGTGGAAATAGAAATGTTCTCAGCATAATAAATGCTGCATCGTTATGGAAATAGAACAGTAAAAGGGAAGAACTCCAGCAAATCATGATGGAGAAAATGGATACACATCATAATCATGGGCATTTAATATCAGCAGGCAGGGAATTCAAAGACTGAATACTTATCTCAATAAAAAGAAAATAAGTTAAAGATCACTACCCAACATTTAGGAAATTAAGGGCAAGGTATAGGAAAGCAGAAAAATAAAGATAAAAGCAGACTGTGATGCATTAGAAAACAGAATCGCGTCAATACCTAACTCAAAGACATGGTGTTTACAAAAATCATCAGGTAAAATATGAGCTAAAGCAACCAAACGAGAATAAAAAATAAAAATAAGAAACAAGAGAAAATAAGAAACAGGGATTTTATTTAAATTGTAAGAGTATATAAATACATTATTAGAAACAATGAATAATTTTGCAGAAATATTCTTCAAAGGTGACCCTAAAAGTAAAAAGTCTAAACTGCCAATTGTCATGGATGAAATACAAAAAGCTGCTAAAAAGACAGTTATAATGAGCACATTTTACCACCTATCTTGTAATTACTCAATATCTAAATTTTTTTTAATATGCACATAAGATACTCCAGAGAAAGAAACAATTCAGGAAGGGAACAGGTAACATGAACCTGGAAATATTATGAGAAAATGAAAGGAGGTCTTTAAAGACTTAGAGTTGTGAGTAAACAAAACAATAAAAATAGTAGCATATAAAAGTTTGGAGCCAGGCTCAACGGCTGATGCCTGTCATGCTAGCTAATATGATTGCAACATCAGAATATTAAGACAAAGCTTAGAAAAATGCACTGGAAATGACAGACAATATAGGAGATATAACCATGAGGGGGGAGACAGAAAAGGATCAAAATGCAAATTATACAACTGAAATATATAATCACTAAGAGTCAGTAAACTTGGTTGATCAATAGAAATTATTCAACTTGAAACGGAGAGATAAAAATAGTTTAAAAAATTTTAAAGAGCTGTGGGAATAAATCAAAAGACATGATTGAAATTATAAACCTCCAAAAACAAAGATTTCAGCAGGAAAGATATCTCAGGAAATAGCAACTGAAAACATCTCAAATTTAGTGAAAGAAATAAATTTGTAGAATTAAGATGCTGATTTATTGCCAAATAAGATACTTTACATTTACTGATAAAAGCAAATTAAAATACTTTGTTGCCATCAGACTTACTATACAAAAACTGATAACAAGTTGTTTAGAACCAAAGAAAATAATATCAAAGAGAAAATCTGAATCTTCAGAATGTAAGAAAAGCATCACAAAAAATGATGTAAATACATAAAATCATTTTTTGCCCCTTAACTTCTTTAATATGACTGTTAAAAGCAAAACTAATAATAATGCCTAGTGAGGTTTACAACATATATAGACATGATATACATGGAAATTATAACATAAAGGGTAATGTGAATGTAAAACTGTAAAAATACAAGGTTTATACATTTGTCGAGAAGGAACAACTCTATCTAGATGGTGAAATGTGATGTACATTGTATATTGTAATCCCTATAACACCTACTAAAATAAATTACGCAAGGAGATACAACCCAAAAGCCAATAGGTAAATTTAAATAAACAGAAAAAAAATTGAAATATTCAGAATTACAAAAGGAATGGCTAGACAGAGAAATTAGAGAGAGAGAAGAGTAAAGCAGTAGACCTAATGGTAATCATGTTAATAATTATATAAAATGTTTAGGGTCAAAACACTTTAATTAAAAGGCAAAGATTAACATAGTGAATAACCCATCACTTCACACCCATTGGAAATGAAAACAAACAAAACCAGGAAATAACTAATGTTGAAGAGGATGCAGAGAAATTGGAACCCTTGCACACTACATCATGGCTACAAGGAACACACTTTAAAGACACAAAATATTAAAAGTATGGAATCAATAGAACAAGCCAAAAAATGGTGGGCTATATTAATATCAGACAACATAGATTTCAGGACAAAGAAAAATAGGACTCAAGAAGGTGCATGTCATAACTCTTTGATCAGTCTATCAAGAAAATGTAAAAATCCCAACACTTATGTACCTAATAACAGACCCTCAAAGTACATAAAACAAAAACTGATTGAACTGCAATGAAAAATAGGTAAGTTAAAATATAACTGGAAATTGGCCAGGGGCAGTGGTTCATACTTGTAATCCCAGCACTTTCGGAGGCCCAGGCAGGTGGATCACAAGGTCAGGAACTCAAGACCAGCCTGGCCAACATAGTGAAACCCCATCTCTACTAAAAATACAAAAATTAGCTGGGTGTGGTGGCACATGTCTGTAGTCCCAGCTACTAGGGAGGCTGAGGCGGGAGAATCACTTGAACCTGGGAGGCAGAGGTTGCAGTGAACCGAGACCACCCCAGCCTGGGTGACAGAGTTAGACTCCATCTCAAAAAAAAAAAAAAAAAAAAAAAGATGATGCAGCTGCTTTGGAAAAGAGTTTGGCACTTCCTCAAAATGCTTTTTTTTTTTTTTGAGACAGACCCAAGCTGAAGTGCAGTGGTGTGATCTCGGCTCACCGCAACCTCTGATGCCCAAGCTCAAGCGATTCTCCCACCTCAGCCTCCTGAGTAGCTGAGATTACAGAGGCCTGCCACCATGCCTGGCTAATTTTTGTAGTTTTAGTAGAGACAGTTTTTACCATCTTGGCCAGCTGGTCTTGAACTCCTTACCTCCTGATCCACTCTCCTCGGTCTCCCAAAGTGCTGGTTTTACAAGCATGAGCCACCACGCCCAGCCTCATCTAACTTTTCTAACTTGTTGGCATTCAGTTATTCTTAACTTTCCCTATAATCCTTTTTATTTCTCTAAATTCAATAGACCTGTTCCCCTTTCATTCCTAATTTTACCAATTTGGGTCATCTTTTTACTTTGGTCAGACTATCTAAAGGTTTATCAATTTCTTCTATCTTTCAAATAAGTTTTTGGCTTGTCAATGTTCTCTACTCTACTTTTATGCTCTAATTAATTTACCTCTATTCTGATGTTTACTATTTCCTGAGTTCTAGCTGCTTTGCATTTGATTTTGATCTTTCCTTGTTTCTTTTTCTTTCTTTCTTTCTTTTTTAAAGACGGGGTCTCACCATGTTGGTCAGGCTGGTCTTGAACTCCCAACCTCAGGTGATCCACCCGCCTTGGCCTCCAAAGTGTTTGGATTACAGGCATGAGCCACCGCGCCTGGCCCTTTCCTTGTTTCTTAAGGTAGAAAGTTAAGTTAGATTTGAGATCTTTATTCTTTTCCAATATGGAAATTTATGGCCATAAATTCTGCCTTAGCACTGTTTTAGCTGTATGCGGTATTACGGTGTTTTGTTGTTGTTTTTTATCCATCACAAAGTATTTTCTAATTTTCCATTTCATTTCTTCTTTGTCCCTTTGAGTGTTTAGGCTTGTGTTGTTATTTCCATTTATTATCCCTCTGTTGTTTCTGAGGTTTAAAAAAATCCCTTTAGCTCATGCCTGTAATCCCAGCACTTTGGGAGGCTGAGGCGGGTGGATCACAAGGTTAAGAGATTGAGCCCATCCTGGCCAACACGGTGAAACCCCGTCTCTACTAAAAATACAAAAATTAGCTGGGCGTGGTGGCGTGCGCCTGTAGTCCCAGCTACTCGGGAGGCTGAGGCAGGAGAATTGCTTGAACCGGGAGGCGGAGGTTGCAGTGAGCCGAGATTGCGCCACTGCACTCCAGCCTGGTGACAGAGCGAGACTCTGTCTCAAAAAAAAAAATCCCTTTAATTTTGTTACTTAATTACACTTTATAGCAAGTTTCTGAACTTCAGACAAGTTTTTTTTGTTTTTTGTTTTTTACTGTAATAGGAACATGTAAGATGATATCTATCCACTTAAATTTTTTTTTTTTTTTGAGACTGAGTTTCGCTCTTGTTGCCCAGGGTGGAGTGCAATGGTGCCATCTTGGCTCACTGCAAACTCTGCCTCCCGGGTTCAAGCAATTCACCCGCCTCAGCCTCCTGAGAATCTGGGATTACCGGCACGTGCCACCACAGCTGGCTAAATTTGTATTTTTAGTAGAGACAGGGTTTCTCCATGTTGGTCAGGCTGGTCTTGAACTCCCAACCTCAGGTGATGCACCCGACTCGGCCTCCCATAGTGCTGGGATTATAGGCATGAGCCACTGCGCCCGGCCTTATCCACTTAAATTTTTAAGTGTATAATACATTATTTTTGACTGTAGGTAAAATGTGGTACAGCAGGTTTCTAGAGTTATTTATTATAATAAAAGAAACATTATGCCCATTGTACCTCCTTCTATTTTTTTGTCTCCTAAGTTTCATTGGTCTTGCTACCTTGTGTATGTGCAATCATATAGTACTGTATGTCTTAACATCTTGCTATTTATTGTTTATATGTCTTACATTTCCTTTATTTATTATATCCTTTTCTATTAAATATATTGTGGAGGGTACCTTTTTAATTCCCTTGTTGTTTTTTCTGCAATATGTATTTTTTTTTTCAGTTTTTTTTCTCTTTAGACAGGTCTCACTCTGTTACCCAGGCTGGAATGCAGCAGCACTATCACAGCTCACTACAGCCTTGACATTCTGCGCTCACGTGATTCTCCCACTGCAGCCTCCTGAGTAGCTAGGGCTACAAGAATGCACCACCATGCCTGGCTAATTTTTAAGAAATTTTTTTGTAGAGATTCAGTTTCACTATACCCAGGCTAGTTTCAAACTCCTGGGCAGGAGAATCATTTGAACCTGGGAAGCAAAGGTTGCAACAAATTGAGATTGTACCACTGTACTCCATCCAGGGCAACAGAGCGAGGATCCATCTCAAAAAACAAAAAAAAAAAACAAAGAATATACTTTTAGCGAATGGAATCATATAATATGAATCCGTGCAAAAGAGGACCTGGAGAGCATTTGGACACAAAATGCAAGTAAAATGACTGCATCCTGGAAGGACAGCACTTGTCACTAAACTGGAAGAGAATTATAAGAAAAATAACATAGCGAGTAGGTACTGAAGGCTATTTCTTTCTCTTTTTTGAGACAGAGTTTCACTGTTGTTGCTCAGGCTGGAGTGCAATGGCATGATCTTGGCTCACTGCAACCTCTGCCTCCCGGGTTCAAACGATTCTCCTGCCTAAGCCTCCCTAGTAGCTGAAATTACAGGTATCTGCCACTATACCCAGATAATTTTTGTATTTTTAGTAGAGAAGAGGTTTCACTATGTTGCCCAGGCTGGTCTTGAACTTCTGACCTCAGGTGATCTGCCCACCTCGGCCTCCCAAAGTGCTGGGATTACAGCAGTGAGCCATCACATCCAGCCTTCATTGGCTATTTCATGCTGAGATATCCATTTCTTCTCCACATCTCAAGCCTCCTCCCTGAGAAGGAAACTTTATAATCAATGTTTCAAGGATGCATTTACCAAATGAGATGACCACTTCCACATGGGCTACTTACATACAAAAATGACTGCCCCTTCCTGACTTGCTCTTACCTGTACACTCTCCTCTTGTTTCTTCCCTCACAATCATCCATGGTTCTTTTCCTTGCTCCAATAAGGTGATTAAATCTGGCTTAGATATGGAATGTCCTGCTTACAAAGAAAAGAAGTGTCACAAAATACAGAAATCAACTTTGAAGGTCAAATTTAAAATTATAATTACAATAAATGAAAGGTCAAAGTGATACTGAATAAGACTTTAGAGAAGAGTGAGAGAAATAAAGAAAAAGATCACCCAGGGAGATCTGCCTTTGTTTGCCGGTTTTCAAAAGAAATTTAAACTTACATGTCCTCTAACTCCAGAAAGCAAGCATAAAGTGGTTGAAAACACACACTCTACAGCCTGGGATTGGCTGGGTGTGGTGGCTCATGCCTGTAACCCCTGCACTTTGGGAGGTCAAGGTGGGCGGATCACTTGAGGTCAGGTGTTCAAGACTAGACTGGCCAATACGGTTAAACTCCGCCTCTACTAAAAATACAAAAATTAGCTGGGTGTGGTGGTGGCGCTTGTAATCCCAGCTACTAGGGAGGCTGGGGCAGAAGTATCGCTTGAACCTGGGAAGCAGAGATTGCAGTGAGCCGAGATTGTACCACTGCACTCCAGCCTGGGTGACAGAACAAGACTGTCTAAAAAAAAAAAAAAAAAAACCACCTGAGAGCAATTCCTGACTTTGTCATCTGTGCATGACCTTGGGCAAGTCACTTACACTGCTGCTCAGTATTCTCTCTTAAAAAATTGGGAAAATAATAAAGCTGTTGGGAGTATTCAATTACTTGATACATGAGTATTTAGAAAAATGTCTGTGTGGAAATCACAATGCTAGCTGTTAAAATTATGCCACTGCAATTATTTTACTAAGTGTATACAAGAAGAAATAGCTATAGCATATCCATCCCATTTTATATGTGACTTTCATGGATTATGAGTTTTAACCATACATCAAATGAATTCTGTCTCAGGAAATGCACTGCTTTCTCCTTAGTTTTAAGTAAATTTCATTTATCCAATCCACCCCTCTATGACTGTATGTACAGGCTATCTCTTTTGATAGTAACAGTAATTCAGCACCCTCTTTCAAGCTAATATCCCTGCAACTAGAGCAGATAATAAAATGGAGCACTACAGCAATTCTGTGCCACAAACTAAATAAGAAACCTAAACGCCCTGACAATGGTTCTACAATGAGCACCAGAAAATTCTAAGCTAAACCACTGGTTTAACCCATTTACTGGGTTAAAGAACAGAAACAAATAAAAGAAGTAGCAGAGGGAGGTGTGAATGTCACTGAAAGATAGAGAAAGTGTTGAAAGGAGCTGCCATTCCTGACTCAACAAAGCTGAAACCACCTAAATAGAAATAGAGAAAATAAATTTAGTTTCTTAAAATACAGTAAATAAAACAAACAAAAAACAAAAGAAAAAAAAAGAGAGAGAAAAAATGCAGCCCTGAAAATCACAACAGAAAAATAATATATCCTACAGAACAGATTCTAAATTATTCTAAGTCATTCCAGGTCGATCAACATACCCAGTGAGACTAAGTTATCATAGTTCTCCATCATCACCTCCTGGTACAAGGTCTTCTGAACCAGGTTGAGGTATTCCCACTCCTGATGAGAGAAGTCTATGGCCACATCCCTGAATGTTATCGATCTCTGAAACAGCAAATCCATGTATTACTGGGGAAATTAAAGAAAGACTTAGAAAATAAAAAGAAAATAAAGTCGAAGAGATGAAGGGCTGCACTGCAGCAGAAGAGCAATATAACCAGCACACAGACCAGAAACCTATGCTATCGAGGGGGGAATGAAACAGAATTTTATACATATTTTTGAAGAAACCTGAAATGCAGACAAAACTTCCTGACTATTCTGGGACACTTCTTAGGTATCTGACCCTTTTGAAAATGACAAAATAATGTTTTTCTATTAAACTAAATCATTATTATGCACATAATGCCCTGGCAGTATCTGCCTCATAAATTCTCAATCAATGTGTGTTAACTGAGGAATATTTTGACTTGGAAGATAATTTAAAATTTTAATCGAGATGTTTTATCCAAAATTCTCAATTTAGAAAAGTAAGTACAGATTCTCAATTTAGAAAAGTAGGTTTCCTGTGACCTTGTGGTACAACGGTAGCATATTTGACTCCAGAAAATTAGGTTTCCTTAAGATTAATAATTTCTTCAAGCATCAAGTACTTCATTATGTCAAATCTTACCATGAGCAAAGCATTTTGGTTTTTATCAAGACATCATCATTTTATGGTATTTGCTTTTCAGGGCTTTTTTTTTTTTTTGAGACAGAGATTCGCTCTGTCACCCAGGCTGGAGTGCAGTGGCACCATCTCAGCTCACTGTAACCTCCTTACAGGTTCCAGTGATTCTCCTGCCTTAGCCGCCTGAGTAGCTGGGACTACAGGTGCGCGCCACCACACCCAGCTAATTTTTGTATTTTTTAGTAGAGACCAGGTTTCACCATATTGGCCAGGTTGGTCTCAAACTCCTGACCTCGTGATCTTCCCGCCTCAGCCTCCCAAAGTGTTGGGATTACAGGTGTGAGCCACCACACCCAGCCTGTTTTTCAGGGCTTTCTATCCAAATCCATGACCTCTGTGTTTACAAGTTCCAATCCAACAGACTAATTCACACAAAGCATGAAATTTTACCCTACCTGAAGATTTAGATTCTTCAATACCAATTTCTACCTTATCTAGCTGAAAAACTTGGATGTCTGAAAATTTTCAGACTTCTCATGGATGGTCAAATGAAACTGTTGTCTTGGTCACAACAAATGACAAAACCCTGAAACGTGTATATCTGTACTTAAAGAACTTGACTGCTTTCCTCTGTGTTATTGCCCAAAATAGAAGAATGGGCACCTAGAGGACATTGAGTAATTTGGTCAATAACGACATGAACGCTACTGAATTTACAGTGGCCCACCTAGCGAGGATGCTGGCTGACATGGTACACATTTTATGGGAAGAATGAGAACTGGGGAACAGGTTAACTGAACACCCTCTCACAGAAGGTAACTTCAGGAAAAATTATGAAAAGACATACACAACCTAAAAAAAATCACACACACACATCAACATGGTGAGAAATATCAACTTACACAGGCCATGGTTTTAGACTGGAAAGAGCTGATCAATCCTCAGTGTTTCTCTACCAGAAGAGCAGAGTCAAAGAACCAAGACCTGAAAGAAGAGAAGACCTTGAGGCCAGTTGCACTTTAGTATTCCCCACAGGACTCAAGGTAATAGTACTGTTTTCCTCTTCCATTCCAAGTTCCAAAGTACCTCCTATCACATACAATTTGAGAAGATTAAGATTCTAGATAAACCCATTGCCTCCCCCACTACCTAAAGGTCTTGCCTATACAGAGTCATACATCAGAAACATATTGTCATGGAAACCAGACCCAGATAATTCAGCAGGAAATTTTCTGGCCAAGGTACTATGTTGGTGAGGCAGAGGTGGACCTCAGATTAGGCAGCTCTGTCCTGCTTTGAGCAGACCTACCTCTTCCCATTCCCACCTTTAAGGGTAAAAACAGGGCACATCATCCATACCAGAACCTCTTTTTAGTCTTAGAATTGGGTGAAATTCGTCAAGATATTGGAGACAGATGGTGAGTGTTCAGCATTCTGAGCCTAGCAAAGCTTCCTAGTTAAATATATAACAGACTATTACTGTCCTAGAATACAAAGTAGTCATTAAATGTGAAATTGAGAAACATTCAAGGACATGAAAAATATTCGGAAACAATGTCAACAGAAAGATCAGACTGACTAATACATTTAAATATAAATACATATCCATCTATACAGAGAGAAAGGCTGACAGACAGACAATCATAAAACAGTCAAGGCAGGCAAGATAGCATGCACCTGTCGTCCCAGCTACCCGGGAGGCTGAGGTGAAAGGACTGCTTGAGCCCAGGAGTTCAAGGTTGCAGTGAGCCATAATTGTGTTACTGAACTCCAGCCTGGGTGACAGAGTGTGACTCTGCCTCCAAAAAACAAAAAAGTGCTTATACTTATAGTGCTTATATCTCACTTTGTATTCCATTTTGGCTCAATACATGAAACAACTAAATAAAGCTAAAGGAAAAGTAAATAAACCTTTGCTTAGCAACTTCCCCATAATCAGAGTTTGATAAATAGCATTCCCTATACTTTTATGTGGCTCTTGATTTTTTTCATTATTAATATTTCCTTCATAATTATTGTAAGCACGGATGTATTAACTGGAAACCTGTATATGTTTCCAATTTGTTAAGGTGGAAATTTGAACAAAATTATTTTATTCTCTAAATTTGAAATCATTTTACTGAATGGCTTATCTTCTGTGGGTTCCTTTGGGTCCCCAAACCTCAACTCACTTCATCACTTGTTCTCAGATATGATGGAATTTTGTCTCCAACAACATGGGGAACTGTCCCTGAGTAATCTCCTCAATGAATGGATGATGGTCTCAACACAGCTTTATTTCAGGTCTTCTTAACAGAAGGACTTATTTCGTTTCTAATTCTGGCAGGTTGGTCAAGATATCCTCCAGACAGCTGCTGAATTTCCTCATGCAATTAATTTTGCCTTCCATCTAATACCATTACAATGAAAACTACAAGGTTTAAAAGATATAGTATAAAACCTGTTTATTGCCATACACAGCCCATAGATTCGGTGTAGTTTGTTCATAGCCTGACTATTGCTATGGTCACACTGATGTCTCTGTTCTGTGAACTCGCCAAGTAGATCACCTAAATCTCTCCAAATAGGCTGTCACACACTGCCTTAAACTTCCTTCTTCATAGATTATAAGTATTTCAAAGGAAGCAACTCTGTATTTTCAGTGATTCTCCCATTTCAAATACTGTAATTTTCAGGTATGCCATAGCAGAAACACTTCGTAAAAGTCTGATTTTTTTTTTTTTTTTTGAGATGGAGTTTTGCACTTTGGCCCAGGCTGGAGTGCAGTGGCGTGATCTCGGCTCACTGCAACCTCTACCTTCCAGTTTCAAGCAATTCTCCTGCTTCAGCCTCCCAAGTAGCTAGGATTACAGGCAGGTACCTGCAACCATGTCCAGCTAATTTTTGTATTTTTAGTAGACACAGGGTTTCACCATGTTGCCCAGGCTGGTCTCCAACTCCTGACCTTGTGATCCACCTGCTCTGGCCTCCCAAAGTGCCAGGATTACAGGTGTGAGCCACCACGCCTGGCCCAAAAGTCTGATTTTTTATTTTTAACCACAAAATTTACTTGTAGGAATTTTTAAAAGGACATAACTATAGAAGTACACAACCAATATATACAATACATTCATCAAAGATTTTTTTGATTATCAAAATTAAAAACACAAACATTAAAAGCACGGTAGGGAATAGGTTAAATATATTATTCTCTGGACTATGGAAACATCCTATGCCATTATTACTAAGGTTGATCTTAAATCATTCATATAATCAAAGGAAAATAGTACCAAAGATGAGTTAGTAAATAAGATAGGTTTAAAAACGTATGCACCTCGTCTCTACTAAAAATTAAGAAAAAATAAATTAGCCAGGCATGGTGGCAGGCACCTGTAATCCCAGCTGGTTGGGAGGCTAAGGCACAAGAATCACTTGAACTGGGAGACAGAGGTTGCAGTGAGATGAAATCATGCCACTGCACTCCAGCCTGAGCGACAGGGTGAGACCTTGTCTCAAAAAAAAAAAAAAGTATGCACAAATTAGGTATGCAGTATCCTGGTGAAATTAAGAAGACAGGCTGTCTTCTCACTCTCCAAAGTGATACTGAGCTTTGCCCTGTGAGAGATGCTAACATCTCAGTGCCTCTGTTTCCCCATCAGCAAATAAGGGATAACAATATATCCTACTCTACAAGACAGTTCCGAAGATTAATCAAGATGGTCTATAGAAACATGAAAAAAGCATAATATGATAGGTAGTGTAATAACGTATCATCAAACATTAGAAGATAACACCACATGCTCATCAATTCATTATTATAAAAGGAACTTAATTCTGTTGCTTCTTGTTTTTCTTAAAGTTTGTGCTTCATGGGCTTTCTCCTACTCATAATTCTGAATTTACAAATTTCATAGCCCACCTTTAAGAAAATACAAATCTTCTGTAAAAAAAAAATTAGTGTTTTTTTTTTTAAGATGGAGTCTC